>JAECUM010013172.1:0-66630 GCA_016617855.1 Megalonaias nervosa | reverse complement strand
TTTCTTAATTTTACCTAATTTCTTGCTTGTATAGGCAGGTCTTTCTTAATTTTACCTAATTTCTTGCTTGTATAGGCAGGTCTTTCTTAATTTTACCTAATTTCTTGCTTGTATGGGCAGGTCTTTCTTAATTTTACCTAATTTCTTGCTTGCATGGGCAGGTCTTTCTTAATTTTACCTAATTTCTTGCTTGCATGGGCAGGTCTTTCTTAAATTTACCTAATTTCTTGCTTGCATGGGCAGGTCTTTCTTAAATTTACCTAATTTCTTGCTTGTATGGGCAGGTCTTTCTTAAATTTACCTAATTTCTTGCTTGTATGGGCAGGTCTTTCTTAAATTTACCTAATTTCTTGCTTGTATGGGCAGGTCTTTCTTAAATTTACCTAATTTCTTGCTTGTATGGGCTTGTCTTTCTTAATTTTACCTAATTTCTTGCTTGTATAGGCAGGTCTTTCTTAAATTTACCTAATTTCTTGCTTGTATGGGCAGGTCTTTCTTAATTTTACCTAATTTCTTGCTTGCATGGGCAGGTCTTTCTTAATTTTACCTAATTTCTTGCTTGTATGGGCAGGTCTTTCTTAATTTTACCTAATTTCTTGCTTGTATAGGCAGGTCTTTCTTAATTTTACCTAATTTCTTGCTTGCATGGGCAGGTCTTTCTTAATTTTACCTAATTTCTTGCTTGCATGGGCAGGTCTTTCTTAAATTTACCTAATTTCTTGCTTGCATGGGCAGGTCTTTCTTAAATTTACCTAATTTCTTGCTTGCATGGGCAGGTCTTTCTTAAATTTACCTAATTTCTTGCTTGCATGGGCAGGTCTTTCTTAAATTTACCTAATTTCTTGCTTGTATGGGCAGGTCTTTCTTAAATTTACCTAATTTCTTGCTTGTATGGGCAGGTCTTTCTTAAATTTACCTAATTTCTTGCTTGTATGGGCAGGTCTTTCTTAAATTTACCTAATTTCTTGCTTGTATGGGCTTGTCTTTCTTAATTTTACCTAATTTCTTGCTTGTATAGGCAGGTCTTTCTTAAATTTACCTAATTTCTTGCTTGTATGGGCAGGTCTTCCTTAATTTTACCTAATGCAGACTTTTTACTTCAGAGATATCCAATGACATAGTCATTATGTTTGTCCTACTTTTAATCATTTTCAACTATTACTCCTAAAAGTTTTTCTGCCTTAACATTTTCAATGAGTCAACCATTTATTGCCAGATTAACCAGTTTCTCAGAAGTATAATGCTTCTTAGATGAAGCTATTACCATGCATTTTGCTTTTTGTTTCCTTTTGTTTTAATGACATCTCAACATTTCTTCTGTTAGAGCTTCTACAGTAATTACACCAGTACATGTGGGCTGTTATATTATCATCATCTACAAATGAGGTGTGCTCTACCCATAGAGGAAGGTTATATATGAAAATACGAAATAGCACTGGGCCTAAAATAGACCCCTGGGGAAAAGCCGGACTCATTTCCATTGAATATGACTGAACAGTTCCAACAGACTACTTTGCATCCTGTTACACAGATAATAAAAGGACCAGTTTCATACATTAGGATCTGTTACGTGACAAGGGCTCGTACTCAGTAACAAAGAAAAGAGTGAAAGCCAACAAGCTTTGTATATTTTAACAAAATAATTTATTTCCCTAGAAAACAATGTAAAAATTGGTAAATAGGACTTACAGTTTGTGAATATAATCCAAAATTTGATCCAAAGAATGAAAACACAAGTCCTATCACTAAATAGTTCTATTAGAATCCAGGTTCGAATCTCGACGACGTACAAATATGGAAGGCGATGACGTCAGATGTGGTCCAATGTACAAATATCAACAATTCCTCAATTGAATCAGTTTTTGTTTCCGAATAATTCCAGAATTTCCATGAATATCTTTCAGAAGTTTTTATAAGAAAGTCAACTTGTTGAGTTTCCAGGAGAATAAATTATTAAATCAAAAAAATCAAATGAAAAACAAACAATCTGGCAACAAATAAAAATAACACCTTGTTCCTTCAAGATGTTAAAACGACTCTGCCAGAAGAATATTAAGAATGCGTATTTAAACCCCAAAACATCATTTCAAGTCTCGCGAGATGGGTCATGTGGTCTCTTACTACAAGAAAACTATCACGTACGCCAGTGTAGCCCCACTTAAGAACCAATCACAAAATAGCGTTGTTTACACATGGTGATCACGCAATCAAAGTATGGCCCTAATACTGACCAATCATTTTAAATGCCTGTTTACGAAGTTCCCAACCCAAGACGAACTAGGTTAACTAAAAATAACTCTCATATAACACTTCTACGTCTTAAACAAACAACACTTGCTAAAAGAAAACATCGAACTACTGAAAAAGAACTTTGAATCCCTTCAATAATCATTACAATAAAATGTAATGAAACAAAAATAAAATAAAAAAGAATTTTAAAACTAACACACAAGCAGTTTAATAACATATACGTAACAGATCAAAGTCAAAACACCAAACTTAGACCAGAGAAAATCATGATTACCAAATCAAAAGCCTTTTTGAAGTCTAGACTACATACACATACTTAGTAATCAGTTTCTCAAAGACTTCTGATAATGTAGGGAGAGCAGAAGTAGGTCTGTAATTTCCTGTGTCCAACTTAGAGACCTTTTATGCACTGGGTTTACTTATGCTTGTTTCATTTTATCTGGGAAAACACCAAACTGTATACTCTTATTGAACACCAGACTGCATACTCTTATTAAATACCAGACTGGATACTTTTATTAAACACCAGACTGGATACTCTTATTGAACACCAGACTGCATACTCTTATTAAATACCATACTGGATACTATTATTAGACAACAGACTGGATACTCTTATTAAACACCAGACTGGACACTCTTATTAAACACCAGACCACATGCTCTTATTGAACACCAGATTGGATACTCTTACTAAACACCAGACTGCATACTCTTATTAAACACCAGACTGTATACTCTTATTAAACACCAGACTACATACTCTTATTAAACACCAGACTACATACTCTTATTAAACACCAGACCACATGCTCTTATTAAACACCAGACCACATGCTCTTATTGAACACCAGATTGGATACTCTTATTAAACACCAGACTGCATACTCTTATTAATAAGGTAAGCTATCACAGGTGCAGCAGTTCTTTGGAATATTGGGTCTATTTCATGAAGCCCAGTGGATTTTTGAACATTCAGTATCATAATGATACACACAGATAGATAGCCACTACTGAAAAGTTGTAGGTGTACAGTATTTTTCATTTCTTCACACAAGAGCATGCACAGGGTAAGATTTGGAAGACCTAGGACAAAAAAATTGTGGGAATGCAAATTTTTAAGTAAATTGTGTTTCTCCAAGAATACTTACCCAATCACATTACATTATGAACATTAGCCTGCTACCTCACAAATCCAGCTCTACTAAAAGATGACAAATTTGTCTTTCCCTGTCTATATCAACAAAGGGCAATAACTCTTGCCCATTTCCTCCCCTTGATACCACCAGGTGTCACCAATTTTTAGCTGAGTGAGATACTAATGAGGATGCTCGCATGGCGGGTGGTTGGGAGGGTGTTTAAGTAATATGATTGGTTAAGTACTCTCGGAGAAACATATTAACTTAAAAATATGCTTTCTCCTTTACGTTCCCCAATCACATTAAATTAGGAGAATAAGTAGTAGTAGGAGGGATGCTGAGCATCCGACCTCTACCTCTACCTCAGGTATCCTTCTGGAAAAGAATGGCTGAATTCTAGGTTGCCTCTATGATGCCAAATTTCTGAAATGGAGGCTTGAAAAGGTTGACTCTGCCTGCCAGTCAACAGCTTTTATTATATCTCGGGTTGGAATGTTATGTTCGAATGTGAGGCTCACTGAGATTGCTTGAACATCTAAGCAGTATTCTACTTGAGGCTGCTGTGATATGGCTACACATCAGAGTACACTTCAGCTATGAAGAAAGGGCTTCAAGCATAAGATCCTGTGTTCTGGTTGCTCAAAACTTCGGAGCAGTAACCTACATGAGATGACTCTGAGAGTACCCCAAGCATATGACCCACTTCAGCCCCGAAGAAAGGGCTTGAAGGGTGATATTCTGTGTTCCAGCTCACACCGGAAGGATGAAGCATTTGTATGTGCCATGACTTGTCTCTGTGTGCTTCAAGTTAGTGCTTGAGAGCGCAAACAAAATCTTGCATTGCTGCTGTTCTTGACCTGCCAATGAAGAGACAGAAAAAGTGATGACTGTTTGATTACCGACAGACAGTAACTTATTTTGGGCTATAAAGCCCGATGTGCCATAAGAACCACAGAACCCTCTGATCTGAACTGAAGGGAATTCAGGTTGACAAAATGGGGCATGCAGCTCTCGTACCCTGCATGCTGAAGCTAAAGCTATCAGGAATCTGTATGATAGTGACTTTAGCAATAATAAATCAATAAATCCCCACAATAAAATAAACGGATGAGCCCATACGAACACAAAAATGGCTGGACTGTTGGAGGATAAATTGTATGTGTAGTCTGTACATCAGTGAAGCTAAAACTGGTGACACCTGGTGGTATCAAGGGGAGGTAATGGGCAAAAGTTATGACCCTTTGTTAATATTGTAACTGATTGGGGGGGTATGGGCTAACTTGTGTAAATGTAATAATAAATTTAAAGAAATGCTCAAAATCAGGACTTTTTTATTTTTGACTATGAAATTGTGGTAAGATGCTTAATAAAAGAAATATGACTAAAACATGAATGCATGTGTTTGGTTACGTGTAACATACGCAATACACAAATGCTATAACATGCTGGCCTTCATAATCCTTAAAGTAATTATTCAGCAAGAAATGGACGAGCCACAGAGTAAGTATTTTGAAAGTTAGCCCTAAATTCTTAGTGTGGCGGGAGATAGCTGCTTATTTATGTGACACAGTATTACTTTTATATTAAGCTTGAATCAATAGCAGTGAATTGAATTTGTTTGAATTGAATTGATTCCTACTATATATATACAATTCCAGTCTGTTTTTTAGAATAAAGAAATTAAAATTCGTTGACTTGTCGTTTTATAAAGATCTATGGGCTTCTTAATGTCATTCAATAAAGTTGTAATTATAACCACCTCAGTACACAGTGTTCTTTCTATTTGGTGGAGAGATGTTGATAGAGGCACTAATGTTGGCAGCTATCTGCCGAATTTCGAATTGCGCTCCTATTTATACTCTTCGGAAAATAGTCATGTGACGTAATTTTAACCAGTCATTGCTTGTCCGGGATGCTGAACAGGTCTGATGGTGCCAAACAGATACTCTACAACCAGCAACACAAACTGAGGGTTAATATACAATTTCACTATCATCACTTGTCCATTTACACTCTGTCATTAGCAAATATATAAACATTACGTATTATATCGTGTCCGTCAAACGTCAGAGTACTTTAAGTTGTAACCAAGACTGTTAAGCTTGGGTGGAGAGTACACAACTACCAATGAAAGCTGATAACATTGAAAATATACTGACCAGCATAAAATGAAGAATACACTTTTAAATATTCAAAACATACTTAAACTTGTATGAAAGAAGGCCAGCATTTACAATCAACAAGTGAAATTTAATCAAAAATGTGAACTTGACAAATTTATTGTGTGGAACCGGTCATGTGATAGTGTCGGCCATCTTGCCTGCAGACGTATTTTCGTGATGTCAGCTGTTGGAGTCAGTGAGCTTATTGCTATTCAAATGATGATTTGGATGGGAATTTAAGTGTGATAAACATATTTCTGGGTGTGAAAAGTTCATATAAATAAGATTCCAGAAGATTTTGTGAGTTTTTAACAATGTACGAGGTTGAACTCAATGACATTTGTTACCACATGACCGGCGATCACACTTGACATATAGCATGAATGATTTAATACAGATATCATGGTAAGACTCGATCTATACATTTATAATGCATACAATGTTCAAATTCATTCTTTCAGCAGTTTATAAATATTAATTGACATGAACAACATGTTTAAATTACAACATAAAGAAATCATCCTCCCCATCCATCAAATTAAAGCTTTAGAGGCCTCGGGTCTATTACAATATAAACAGAGAAGGATGAATTTTCATCTTTTAGTAGGGCTGGATTTGCGAGGTAGCAAGCTAATATTCCTAATTTAATGTGATTGGGGAACATATTCAGAAGAGAAACATATGAGCCTCCATTCAATGTCAAAGACTGATTACAGGTTTGTTTTATAAGATCAAAAGTTGAGCCTTTTTTGTATTGTGTTTTGTGGTTATAGAGTATTTAAAGAGGAAAACCTACTGACCCAAAAAACTTAATCAACAACATCTCTACTAATTGTCTGACAAAGAAACTGTACAAATTAGACCTAGCCACCTTTGAATTATGCCTACAGGGCTTCAATTAATACACATTTCTCAATAAAATTAAAAAGGACACATTAAAACCCCATCCTAAGGGTCCTGTGGGATGCATTAAAAAAATTGCGGTTTTGTTTAAAAGTGTTAAATCCCAATCTGGTGTAAATGAACCAGTTGTTTCACCATCAACCAGATTAATTTCTCCTTAATTTGATCGCATTCCTCTGCAAATTCAATGATGAAAGAAAAACTCAATAAGTACTAAGTAGGGCATGTATACTTGTATGTCACAACCATGAGGAAACAATTTCTATACTTGTACATACACATGCACCTTGGGTAATTTCCAGGGAATCTCAGCTCTAAATATAAACCCTGCTGAAAGATTGAAGATTATGCAAAGGAGACTGTGGTACATTTCAGCGCAAAAGATAAAACTATGTGAAATTACTACATTTTAAAACATACTGTAATTTTATTTGTTTGTACAATGCCTCTGCTTCTTTCAACTTTTTATTCTTGCAAGAATTGTTTGCAGAATGCAGAGTCCCATGATCACGCATCCTGGTGGATGGTCCAACAAGTTGTGCTTCACCTTTTCTTTCTGACACGACTGATGGCATAAAAGTTGTGTCAAAAAAAGAAGGTGGAGAACAAACTGTTGGTCTACCTGGTGGATGTAACACTGCATGTGGGATTCCAAAACGAGAAGTTGCTGAGAAAAAATTAAATCAACTGGATCAAAGAAGCTCAAAGGAATACTGCAGTGTTTTAACATCCTATTCTGCTATCACACTTCAAATAAATACTGCCTGGGATATTTTTGAATACTTGTTCAAAGTAGCCTTCAATAAAACTGAAATTGCTTTATGGAAACTTTTGTTCAAGATTATACTTAAAACACACACACACAGACCTATACACCTGTTTTATTGATGACCATGATAAAGCAAAGTCCATTACAACACAGAAATATCACATTCATTCACTCTCTCTCTCTTTCTCTCTGGCAATTTAATGGATAAACAAATCAACGGCATGTTAATATAACAACATTTGAGGATTTCTATGATTCCCAGTTTCTCATAGTGTGTGCCAGTCGAAACCCTTCATCTACCTGACATGGCTGGCAAAATAGGTTTTAGGATCTCATATATCCCTAATAACTCACAAAGCAATGCTTGGAGATTTAGGCCTTAATAACTCACAAAGCAATGCTTGGAGATTTAAAACTTAATAACTAACAATAATAATAATAATAATAAGAATAATAATGCTTTATTTATAGAGGGTGACTCATTAGTCAAGGACTATTCTCCCTTGAGGCCCTCTTAAGGAGAGTATAACAATGTGCATTATATGAAGATAGCAATAATTACTGGTTTTTTTTAAACATATTTAGTATTAAAATACTAAATTCCATTATCTATTAGAAATACATACATGCTCATGATATCTCTTCTTAAATACTCTAATATTTTCAGCAGATTTTACATGTTGTGGAAGCTTGTTTTACAGAACTGTACCAGAGTATTGGAAGCTCTTTTTAAATTGCTCTGTTCTTGGTTTTGGTGCTAGAAGGTTTCCATGTAATATTGATCTCAACTGGTATTGGGTTGAAAAAGGCCTGAATAAGTCCTGAAGATACCCTGGTGCAGTTCCATGTAGACATTTATATAAAAAAGAACTGCCTTGTGAAAATCTATCCTGTCATATGTTGTGAACGATTTGAGTTCTGTAAAAATGCTTTTGAGGGATGATCAATAGATGCATCTAAAATTATGTGTGCTGCTTCTTTCTGAAGTTTGTAAATCCTGTCAAGCGCAGATTTAGCACAGTTTCCCCATACATTTGAACAATAATCCATTGTTAGAAGAATATAATGCTTGTAGTATAGATTGCACGTTTCCGTAGGTAAATATTTCTTGATTCTGCTGAGTAGGGCAATTTTGGATGACATTGTTTTACAAAGCTTATCAATATGGTCATTCCATAATAAATTATTATCTACAGACACACCTACAAGCTTTACATGTTTGACAATTTCTAATGGATGATTATTTATTGTAAGAGATAGTTCTGGGTTCCATGACTTGTGTAGCTTTTGTGATGTCCCCAAAATCATACATTTGTTTTGCCTTCATTAATTACCATCCTATTTTGTCGTGCCCAGTTTTGGACTCTAATAAAGTCCGAGTTTAATCTCATTTGGATAACTTCAGTATCAGAACTAGATGTATACAAGGTTGCATCATCTGCAAACAAATCTGTATTTGTGGATTCATTATTTAATGGTAGATCATTGATATAGATAAGGAAGAGGAGAGGGCCTAAAACTGAGCCTTGAGGGACCCCTGAATGAATAGTGTGAGTTTGAGAGCTATTATTGCCAATGCTTACTTGTTGAGACCTTTGGTTTAAATATGATCTAAACCAGTTTAAAGAAGGATTGTTGAACCTGTAACATTTCAACTTTTGCAGCAGAATTTCATGATCAACAAGATCAAGACTTTCTTGAAGTCAAGGAAAACACTTCCAGTCATGTCTCCATTATCCATTTCCTTCAGTCAAAGATCAATTAATTTGGTAAGTTCTGTTTGGTACGAGTGGTACTTTCTAAATCCTGATTGCGCTTTATGAAATAGAAAGTATGTTTCAAAAAATTAATAGACCTGAATGGCTACATGCTTTTCAAATAATTCTGACTACACAGGTAGAATTGATATTGGTCTGTATTTCCCTGGATCCTCCTTTTCTCCTTTCTTAAAGATAGGTGTAACCTTTGCACATTTCAGAGTTTCTGGAAAATTACCACTCATTATACTTAAGTTTATGATATGCATTAATGACTTTGTTATTACTGGTGCAGCAATTTTAAGAATTCATGGACCAATACCATCCAATCCAGAGGATTTATTAATATTCACCTTAATTAGCATATCAAAAACATAAGTTTCACTAACATTAGCTATTGAAAAATAATTATCATCAGGAATTTTAGCTCTTATAAATGATAGAAGAGCATCAAGTTCAAATTGCGATGTTAGTTTGGTTCTAAATACTATTACTGGAGATGCTTATGAAGAAATTGTTGAACATTTCCACAATGTCTTGTACAGATGTTGCTATATCCTCATTTTGCTTAAGTCTAGGGGAAAAACAACAGCTCTTGGGTGGGTTCAGCTCTTTTAGATGCTTCCACAATGTCTTGGTACTCTTACTTTCTTCAATAGCCTGTTTATAGTAGCACTGCTTGGAGATTTAGGCCTTAATAACTTACAAAGCATTGCTTGGAGATATAGGCCGTAATAACTCACAAAAGCACTGCTTGGAGATTTAGGTTTCAATAACTCAAAGCACTGCTTGGAGATTGAGGCCTTAATAACTTACAAAGCATTGCTTGGAGATATCGGCCGTAATAACTCACAAAGCACTGCTTGGAGATTTAGGCCATAATAACCCACAAAACACTGCCTGGAAATTAGACCTTAACAACTCACAAAGCACTGCTTGGAGATTTAAGCCTGAATAACTTACAAAGCATTGCTTGGAGATTTAGGCTTCAATAATTCACAAAGCACTGCTTGGAGATTTAGACCTTAATAACTCATAAAGCACTGCTTGGAGATTTAGGCTTCAATAACTCACAAAGCATTGTTTGGAGATTTAGGCTTCAATAACTCACAAAGCACTGCTTGGAGATTTAGACCTTAATAACTCATAAAGCACTGCTTGGGGATTTAGACCATAATAACTTACGAACCAGTGCTCGGAGATTTAGACCTTAATAACTCACAAAGCACTGCTTGGAGATTTAGACCATAATAACTTACAAACCAGTGCTCAGAGATTTAGACCTTAATAACTCATAAAGCACTGCTTGGAGATTTAAGCTTCAATAACTCACAACGCATTGCTTGGAGATTTAGGTTTCAATAACTCACAAAGCATTGTTTGGAGATTTAGGCTTCAATAACTCACAAAGCACTGCTTGGAGATTTAGACCTTAATAACTCAAAGCACTGCTTGGAGATTTAGGCTTCAATAACTCACAAAGCATTGCTTGGAGATTTAGGTTTCAATAACTCACAAAGCATTGTTTCGCGATTTAGGCTTCAATAACTCACAAAGCACTGCTTGGAGATTTAGACCTTAATAACTCACAAAGCACTGCTTGGAGATTTAGGTTTCAATAACTGAAAAAGCATTGCCTGGAGGAATACAATATACAAACTCAGAAAGCACTGCCTGGAGGATTAAGCTCAAATTAGTATTAACAAACAAAGTCTGTAAAATTGTAATATGTGCATGCAAGTAATAACAATTTTACTATATAAATGAGGGTGGGTGGGCTTAGTAGAATTACTGTAATAATTATCAACAATGGTCTTCTTACTTGACAATCTTATTACCAGCAGTTCCAGGGAGGATTCTTCACTAGGTAAAGAGTCAATCAGTGTATCAATATTTTATTACCTGCAGTTCCAGGGAGGATTCTTCACTGGGTAATGAGTCAATCAGTGTATCAGTAACTTATTACCTGCAGTTCCAGGGAGGATTCTTCACTGGGTAAAGAGTCAATCAGTGTATCAATAACTTATTACCTGCAGTTCCAGGAGGATTCTTCACTGGGTAAAGAGTCAATCAGTGTATCAATAACTTATTACCTGCAGTTCCAGGGAGGATTCTTCACTAGGTAAAGAGTCAATCAGTGTATCAATAACTTATTACCTGCAGTTCCAGGGAGGATTCTTCACTAGGTAAAGAGTCAATCAGTGTATCAATAACTTATTACCTGCAGTTCCAGGGAGGATTCTTCACTGGGTAAAGAGTCAATCAGTGTATCAATAACTTATTACCTGCAGTTCCAGGGAGGATTCTTCACTGGGTAAAGAGTCAATCAGTGTATCAATAACTTATTACCTGCAGTTCCAGGGAGGATTCTTCACTGGGTAAAGAGTCAATCAGTGTATCAATAACTTATTACCTGCAGTTCCAGGGAGGATTCTTCACTGGGTAAAGAGTCAATCAGTGTATCAATAACTTATTACCTGCAGTTCCAGGGAGGATTCTTCACTAGGTAAAGAGTCAATCAGTGTATCAATATTTTATTACCTGCAGTTCCAGGGAGGATTCTTCACTAGGTAAAGAGTCAATCAGTGTATCAATATCCTTTGCAGTTCTGGCAATAAGTTTAGCAAAAACTGGGGCATAGTCTGTAAAGGACAAAATGAAAATATTAGACAGAAAATGTGTGACTACATCAGGTATGTACATATAATTTAAAAAGGAACACAATTCAAGAGCAAATAACCCTAGCAACCCGTCTTTTTGTCTTAAAATTTTATTCTAAATGCCTTTCCCAAGGACACAAAAAGGCAGCTATACTGGGCTTGCCTGGGTGGGCATCAAACTTGTGACTCTCATGAGTCCAATGGTCCACCAAATGAAATACTGTGACATCATACTACCTGAAAACTAAAGCTATTACACTGCAAAGGTTTGATACTTTGTTCCACATCATTCTGGGATTTCAGCCCTTCATCCTTTTGTGAATGCAAGCAGAACTTAATCAGAAACTTCTCAAGTTCAAGGTGTTTTCAATATTACAGCTATGCCCAATGAACTGGGATCACCCCTGAATGGGTCGGCATCGATCTGCACAAAAATGGATACAATTAAAATGAATTAATTTTTAAAAAGCTTAATAGATGACCAACTGAAATATAGCAATATTACATTAGGAGATATTTGCACCACACGCTTTTCTTGGTGGCTCTTTAAATATTGAAATGGCCCATAGATTTTCTTCATTTTGCAGTTTATAAAGGAAAGTAGAGAGGTCCCTTTTAAATGCCCACTGATTTGCTGAGCTAGGAATGCCACTGTAGTATAAACAGCAGCTATATCACTGGCTTACTTCAATTTGCAAAGACAATTTCTGAAAAAACCCCAGATGAAAATTAAATAGATTCTCTGAATGCAGATAAATAAGATTGAGTTTGTTTAGTTATAATATTACAGGCACCTAGCATATTGAGATGGTCCAATGTAGGTAGTGCTTGGAATTATAGAAATGAGAATGTCTGAAGTGTATGTGTGTCTACCCCTTGAGATGAAAGTTTTCATGAAAACTTGATTGAAAAGCTTTTGAATGAAATGACAAAGACTGTGATTTATAAAAGATGTAACAAAAGACTGTGGTTTATAGAAGATGTGACAAAGATTGTGATTTATAGATGTGACAAAGACTGTGGTATATAGAAGTTGTGACAAAGACTGTGGTTTATAGAAGATGTGACAAAGACTTGTTTATAGAAGATGTCACAAAGACTGGTTTATAGAAGATGTGACAAAGACTGTGGTATTTTGAAGTTGTGACAAAGACTGGTTTATAGAAGATGTGACAAAGGCTGAGGTTTATAGAAGATGTGACAAAGACTGGTTTGTAGAAGATGTGACAAAGACTGTTGTTTATAGAAGATGTGATGAAGACTGTTGTTTATAGAAGATGTGACAAAGACTGTTTTTTATAGAAGATGTGACAAAAACTGGTTTATAGAAGATGTGACAAAAACTGGTTTATAGAAGATGCAACATAGAATGTGTCTGATATAATTTAAGAGGTTTGTGTTTGCCATTTTCCTAATCATAATTAATGACATTTGTTTGTATATATGATGTTAACATGTCTTGAGCAGGCTTTTATTAAATCCCAGGCTTTATTAACAAGACATATGGCTTTATTAACAAGACATATGGCTTTGCTTCTGATGCTTTGCTGACAGAACAACAAAACAATATTCTAAGTTGGATTCAATCAAATGATCTTCAAAGGAAAAAAATCATTACATACATGTATTTAAGTAGATAAATGTCTTCACTCAGATGTCAGAATGTCATAAGCACCAGCAAAGCATCGTAGGACTGAACTATCATGACAGGATAAAATTAGTCTATCAGAATATGACTTGTGCCAAAAGAATTATGAATAATCTGGAATATTTTGACATTGTAGATTTTCATTCATGATTCTAACTGACTTACAGTAAAGTTACACAACCCTTTCTTGAGACAATGACTGTGTGGAACAACTGTATTTATTCATCTTACAGTAAAGTTACACAACTCTTTCTTGAGACATTATGTAGAACAACTGTATTTATTCATGTTACAGTAAAGTTCTTGAGGCAACAACTGTGCGGAACAACTGTATTCATCTTAAAAGTAAAGTTACACAACCTTTTCTTGAGACAACAACTGTGTGGAACAACTGTATTTATTCATCTTACCAGATATATGGTGCTCATACAAGTTTTCCATTACATGCTAAAAATATCCAAATGGCTTTCTTACACTCATATGTTCATTATCTCTCTCTCTCTCTCTCTCTCTCTCTCTCTCTCTCCAAATAAGCTCTTATAAAAGACATTTTTTACATCTGCAAAACTTTCAGTAAAGTAAAATGTCTCTCATAACTGAAAATTAAATTTGGTCCCAAGATTTTTAGTTTTGAGGATTTTTGCTTTATACTGGTTTTAAACCTAATAGTCAATGTTATGAAATGTCTAACAAGGTATTGCACCATCATACAGTACTTGTTGATGAACAACACACTGGTCATGTCTATTGATAAATGTATACACTGATCATGTCTACTGATAAAAGCATACACTGATTATTGATAAATGCATACACTGATCATGTCTATTGATAAAAGTATACACTGATCATGTCAACTGATAAATGTACACACTCATCATGTCCATTGATAAATGTATACACTGATCTTGACTATTGATAAATGTATTCACTGATCATTTCCCCTAGTAAATACTGATCATTTCCATTGATAAATCCACACATTGCTCATTATTTGTCCATACAATGATCATACTGGTTGATAAATCCATTGAGTGATGATATATTTTGATAAATCCATATAGCAATCATATTTACTGAAAACCCATGTGTTGATCATGTCTGCTGAGGAACAATACCATTTTGTTAAATCTGTTGTTGAACTCTGTATGCAGGAGTAGGGTATGCTTATCAGATGTCATAGCTTTGTTTATGAAATGTTACGTATCGGCTCGTTTAAAGTAACACAAAGAAAAGAGTGACTACAACAAGCTTTGTAAATTTTAACAAAAATAATTTATTTCCCTAGAAAACACGGTGAAAAGGTAAATATATGAAACAAGACTTATGATTTACAAAGATGATCCAAAAATTTGTCCTAATATTGTGAAAACATGTAAGTCCTGTGACTAAACAGTTCTAAACTGATGTAGTCTGAATCTCAATTCCATTCCAAGATGGCAGATAATGATGTCAGACGAAGGTTAAACACAAATGTCCAGAATTTTCACTGTGAATCACAATTTGTATTGTTCAGTTCCAATTTAGAATTAATTTCAGCAAATGTCTTTGTCCAAAGCCAGTTGTGTGGTTCTCCAGGGAAAATAATTATTATTTAACAGGTAGACGAAGTACAGCTATCATCGATAACAAAACACATGTTGTTCTACATACATACGAACGAACAACTCTTTCCAGCACAAAAGAATACCTTTTTCTTAAGGTATTTAGAAACTCTTATAAGATGTTACAATGTGACCCTCTAAGATGTTAAATATGACTCTCAACTATGACTATTTCGTAGGTACGTGAGTATTTAAAGCAAACTAATATGTCACCCCATGCACACGCATGAAGAAATCATGAAGATTTTGAAATCTAGCCACAACGCAGTATAGAATGTCAACAAGTATTATTAGAAATAACCGTGGTCATAGCCAATCATTTACACAGCTATTTCCGGCTGTTTATTTAATATGACAAAAAGCGTCATGCAAAAATTGTGCCTACACAAGTCACATTTACGTTCTAAATAAACACGATGTTTCTAACAAAATATCAGACCCTGCGAACATAATCATCATCACGATAATAATATTTAATGATATAAAAATGAAATAAAAATGAAACTGAAACAATTAGAAAGAATTCAAATTTTAACACACATGTAATTTAACTACAGGGTCGTAACAGAAATATGGAAATAAGGTTGTGAGCTTGATTGTCAGAGATTTAATCATCATTAACTTGCATAGTAAATAAACATTTCATTGACAAGATGGTGTTAAATGCCTTCACTAGATCCAATTCCAACCAGTGTCATTTTGTTACACTCCACCAGACTGGTTTCCACAGTACAACTTTCCAAGGTTCATTGAATCTGAACCAAATGTAATATGCAGCTCTGTATTGTTGAGATCATTACTGAGTTCCATTTTCAACATTCTAAGAAATCAATGACAGAAGTTATGCCACCTAATTAACATATCTTCTCACTTCGGGTTCCCCAATCACTTCACCATGGTTAAGTTGATTTGATCCAAATTTGGTATATAGCATTTTACTTATGGGGTCCTGAATGAACTTGATTGCCAACACTCCATGTCATCATTTATAATTTATAAGGAGCTACACCGCCTGACTGCCCTTTGGCCTGACTCAAATTTCCACACCATAATTTTAACATGGTTTGTTCGATTCTGAACCAACTGCAGCAAAACTTTACTCATCTTATTTTGATTTGATGCTAATTTAGTTCTAGGCATTATATTCATAAGAACTTAAATGAATTCAATTTGTAGCATCTACATTTACCAAGGGTTTTTGCTTTTCAAACAAATCTGGCATGCAACCTTATAGTGATGAGACCTTCAATGAGTGTAATTTCCGGTGTTTTACATTATTATTAAGTAGAGATATAGTTCCTGATTGCCTGACATGCTTCGGTTTCCAAAGCTTTACCTTAATAAGTAATGTTCGATTCAAACCAAATTTATCATGAACATTTATACTGATAAGAGAATTTGAACGACCTTGATTTATCATCCATGTTCATATTGCTAGAAGACCTTGAATGACCTTGATTTATCATCCGTGTTCACATTGCTAGGAGACCTTGAATTATCATCCTTGTTCCCATTGCTAGGAGACCTTGAACGACCTTGATTTATCATCCGTTTTCACATTGCTAGGAGACCTTGAATGTCCTTGATTTATCATCCACATTCATACTGACAGGAGACCTTTGAATGACCTTAATTTTCAGCACTCCATGTCAACATTTATAAAAGCTGTGTTTACCACTAGCTATTCTCCTAACGATATTTTTCCAACACAAGTTCCTCTGTTTAAAGCCTGTTGAGCAGACTGAGATGAGCAGAACTATTTGTAATTCACCACTATCCATAAACTGTAATGAGTGGGACTATTGGTGTTTCACCACTATCCAAAAACTGTAATGAGTGGGACTATTGGTGATTCACCCCTATATATTATCTGTAATGAATGGGACTATTGGTGATTCACCCTTATATATTAACTGTAATGAGTGGGGCTATAGGTGACTCACCCCTATCTATTAACTGTAATGAGTGGGACTTCTGGTGATTCACCCCAATCCATAAACTGTAATGAGTGGGACTATTGGTGGTTCACCCTTATATATTAACTGTAATGAGTGGGACTATTGGTGATTCACCCCTATATATTAACTGTAATGAGTGGGGCTATAGGTGATTCACCCCTATCTATTAACTGTAATGAGTCGGATTATTGGTGATTCACCACTATATATTAACTGTAATGAGTGGGGCTATAGGTGATTTACACCTATCTATTAACTGTAATGAGTGGGAATATTGGTGATTCACCCCTATATATTAACTGTAATGAGTGGGGCTATAGGTGATTCACCCTTATCTATTGTTACGTGTAGGCTCGTACAATAATGACAAGAGAAAAGAATGAACACAACAAGCTTTGTATATTTTAACAAAATAATTTATTTCCCTAGAAAACAATGTAAAAATTGGAAAATAGGACTTACGGTTTGTGAATATAATCCAAAATTTAAACCTAAGAATGAAAAATACAAGTCCTATCACTAAATAGTTCTGTTAGAATGAAAGTTCGAATCTCGACGACGTTCCAATATGGAAGGCGATGACGTCAGATGTAGTCCATGTACAAATAGCAACAATTCCTCAATTGAATCACAGTTAATAATTCTAGAATAAATTTCCACTGAATTTCTTTCTCCCAGAATTTATAAAACAGTACACTCATTTGGTTTTCTAGAGAACAAATTATTAAATTCCAAAAACAAATGAACTTCAAAAACAATCTGGTTTCAACAACAAAATACCTATCCGACCTTCAAGGTTTCAGAATACAACTGACTGATAAGCGCTCGGGAAGAGTATTATATTCACCCTAATTATCATCCCGTTCTCGCGAGATAGATTACGTGGTCTCTTAACACTTGAAAAAACGCAATAGGAACAATGCAATTCGTCATGTAGAAAGAACCCCTATCTACTATCACTCTGAAACAAATTTAAAAATAAAACATTGTTTATTCTGACTAAATGAAATGACCTTGGCAATAGCCAATCGTTTTCACGTAGCGCTTACACTACTGCGTACCAAGGAAACTAAAAATATTGTTCATGTAACACGTTTTACGTCTTAGATAAACAGAATTATTGAAAAAGAATTTTGAATCCCGTGAAAATAATCATTACAATAAAATGCAATGAAACAAAAATAAAATAAGAAAGAATTTTAAAACTAACACACAAGCAATTTAATTACATATACGTAACACTATTAACTGTAATGAGTGGGACTATTGGTGATTCACCCGTATCTATTAACTGTCATAAATGGGACTATTGGTAATTCACTCCTATCTATTAACTGTAATGAGTGGGACTATTGGTGATTCACCCCAGTCTATTAACTGTAATAAGTAACTACTGGTGACTCACCCCAATCTATTAACCGTAATGAGCGGGACTATTGGTGATTCACCCCTATCTATTAACTGCAGCTTCATACCTCTTAAGTCTTTAAACATCATCTTTATTTTTCATCATTTATCTTAAAGTACTGTATTTTCTGCATGTCCTTGGCATCATTCATCATAAAGTACTGTATTTTCTGCACAGCACAGAGGTCTTGCTAGGATTTTAAAACTAGGAGTCCAGAACTCCCAATATGGTAAAAATAGGAGTCCCACCAGCAAACGTTGCAGTCCCATCCCAGAAAACTTTGCACATTAGAAGAACTATTGGTTGCCATTGAGTTTAATTTCTACATTCTTTATAACCCTGACATATAGCTCTTGTCTGTCCATCAGAGTGAGACTGAATTTTGTCAATCCAAGAAAAGGTCTTATTCCAAACACTAAGCCAGGCATCACACACTTTCATACACTTGGCTACTGTCCCATCTGAACTATCAGTTATAGCAACTCTGGCACTCTTTCTGAATCTCATTACAATCTTCAGCAATTTGCCATTTAACCCAAAAATACTTATCCAAATTTGCGAATGGTATTTTGTCTAAGTCTCAACATGTCTCGATTCCGAGGTCACGTGCACTGCTTATTCAGCTACATTAGAAATGAACACAATAATGAAAGCCAAAGTTGTTTTTTTGATGTAGTCATATAAATGACCACACATACATCTCTGGGTCTATTTGATGTAGTCATATAAATGACCACACATACATCTCTGGGTCTTTCTGCATCTGAATTCAATCACTGTAAATATCAACACAATGTCCAACCCAGCCACCAGTCAAAGTCTTTGAACTTGCCGCCCAGCTATTGCATCGTGTTCTTTTGATGTGCTCTTATAATGGCAACATGTACATCAGGGGGTCTTTCAGCCACTGAATTCTGTCACAGCTAAATGATCAATGCATTCTCCCACTAAGCAGGTGGTTGAAGCAGGACTGGCAAGTCTTTGAATTTTTGCTGCCCACCTATTACATGCTTAAGAAGGACTCCCATCTAAGTGATTTTCTGCATCACAGATAAAAAATTGGCATCCAAATATGCGTGATTAAGCGTTTCCGAGACCTCTGACAGCATATGCATTATTTAACTTAAAGTACTATATTTTCTGCATGTCTTCAGATGACAAAAAATTACTTTTTCTTTCTTAAAATATTAAAAAATATTTCATTCAGTTACCAAGACAAATTATTGTCAAGTTACATGTGCAATTAAATTATTAAAAATTGCAAGAACCATGTTTAACTGTTCATGAGCTCACCAACACTGAGATAATGAATAACATCTGCTTAAAGTAATATTTCTCACCTGTAGTTAAAAAATCTCAGTGGTGAAAACAGAAGAAGAATATAACACCTTTTATTATTAAAGAAGAAAACCATCAGAGTGAAAGTCATTATCTCTAAAAAAAATTTAACAGGTCCATGGTTGATAAGATTAACACACACACCCATCATGCACAGGCCAATGAAATGATTCCAGTTTGTGTGGTCTAGTAACTAAACTTTTATAAGACAGTTTTAGCAAGCTAAATATCATAACATAAAACACCAGAAATGGATTTGTTTGGGCTTTTTTGCAGTATCTTTTAACACAATATTTTCCACTGAAAAGAATTCCTATATATGTGACCGATACAAGACTGCAGGCAGCTTTTAGTATTACCCACAATGGAGGGATTATACTCTCTTTGAGATGAAGACTTTCCTTTGAGTGCTATCTTTTATCTCTTATAATAAAGGGTGATACAGTCTTCAGATGACTTTATGACTGGGATATTTCCATCCACAGGTGAATAACTTAGTTTGAAACTAATGTTATTTGTTGTATCAATGTCATGAAGCTGAGTGGAATGTGACAAGTCAGCATATATAATATGTAACCTCACAATGCTTTTTATGACCACAATTAAGTCATTTCCCATCTTTCTGAAAGCTGTATATGTCTGTTTATCTTGTTGTATCACTGTACTATTGCAGTTGTGTTTTAAATGATAAGTACATAAATAAAATTCTTTTAAAATGATGTCTGAAAATTATAAGGCAAGAAAATATGAAAACTCTGGTGTCCTTAAACAGTGGTTCAAGACACAGAAAATACAGTATATAATTACTTTTATTCAATGTTGACAGACATGCCACAAATACAGCGTATAATTATATTTATTCAATGTTGACAGATGTGCCACAAATACAGCATATAATTACTTTTATTCAGTGTTGAAAGACATGCCGCAAATACAGTATATAATTACTTTTATTTAATGTTGAAAGACATGCCATAAATACAGTATATATTAATTACTTTTATTCACTGCTGAAAGACATGCCACAAATACAGTATATAATTACTTTTATTCACTGTTGAAAGACATGTCGCAAATACAGTATATAATTACTTTTAATCAGTGTCCAAAGCCATACAGAGAAAACAGTAGATAATTAATTTTAGTCAGTGTTCAAATGCGTACAGAAAATACAGTACATAATTAATTTTAGTCAGTGTTCAAATGCGTACAGAAAATACAGTACATAATTAATTTTAGTCAGTGTTCAAATGCGTACAGAAAATACTGTACATAATTAATTTTAGTCAGTGTTCAAATGCGTACAGAAAATACTGTACATAATTAATTTTAGTCAGTGTTCAAACACATACAGAAAATACTGTACATAATTACTTTCTTACAGAAGATTTATCTTCCAAAAGATTTTATCAATTAATTTTCTTTAAAACTATATCTTTTTACTGCCTAATTGTCATTGGACACTAATGAACCAGTATTGTGAAGATTAAACTCAATATAAATCTTTTCAAGGTATGGATAATTTTCTAGCTACAAGCATCTACCCCAAAAAGATCCAAGTTTATGCTCAGTTCACTAAGTCCTACCATCCAGTTGTAAGCAAGTAACTTAACCACTACATGATGGTGTTATTTACAGCTGCAGCATCATCATCTATTTTCACTTACCTTCTGCTGGTGGAGCTGCAGGAGATTTCCCCCCTTGTTTGTCAAATCCTGGGAATGGTGAACTTGGGGCACACTGTTGTAAAACTCCAATACTGTTACAAAAGTGATCTGCTAACTGCAAAAGAAGAAAAAATAATGGCTTTGATGGTTTCATCGAAGAAATATTGCTGCCCAGAACAAAATGAAAACTGCCTAGCAAATGAAATCTTGTCACTTGCCCAGAACAAAATGAAAACTTTGCCTGATGAATGAAATTTTGTCACTTGCTCAGAACAAAATGAAAACCTTGCCTGGCAAGTGAAATTTTGTCACTTGCCCAGAACAAAATGAAAACCCTGCCTGGCGAATGAAATTTTGTCACTTTTCCAGAACAAAATGAATACCTTGCCTGGCAAATGAAATTTTGTCACTTGCCCAGAACAAAATGAAAACCTTGCCTGGCAAATGAAATTTTGTCACTTGCCCAGAACAAAATGAAAACCTTACAAGGCAAATTACTGTATATATTTAAGTATAAGTCAACCCCTCAAACTGAATAGGTAAAACTTTAAAAGTGCATGGCCTGCACTTAAGCCAACCCATATGTCTAGCCATATAAAAAATTCTTGTCACTGAATAATAACTAAACAGTTTTGCTACTACAACCATTTAAGTTAGAAACTGGTCATGTGACTGCTCTTTTGCATTTGGAATAAACTTAAGTATACAGATTCTGACCCCTTTGGGAGCTACTGTTAGGTCTGTTAAAGGCTTAGAAAGGTTGGGAAAGGTCCTGGGATTCAGGTTAAGTATGTGACATCATCTTCCATTATCTACATTAATGATGTATACC
This sequence comes from Megalonaias nervosa, assembly GCA_016617855.1. Lineage (NCBI taxonomy): Eukaryota > Metazoa > Mollusca > Bivalvia > Unionida > Unionidae > Megalonaias > Megalonaias nervosa. Next base: position 44,535 of record JAECUM010013172.1, on the reverse strand, counting down.
AGTAGTCATCATAAAACATAAAAATTTTAAAGTTTAGACACTGTCCTGTGGATGAGTCGACCTACTTTCTTCCAGGCTTTTATATTTCCCTAAATTATTCAGCTTGTACACAAGTAAATATGGTAAATTTTGTTACTTGCCCATAACAAAAGGAAAACCTTGTTTGGAATATTAAATTTTGTCACTTGCCCACAACTTTTATCCCACAATATGATTTAGGAAAAAAACAACTTTGTCTATCTTTCCAGAAAATCTTCTGTGAAAAGTTTGAAACAAAATAGAAATTATTTTTTCTTGAAGTATGGAAAGAGTGGGAAAAGTTGGTGTATTAGAGACAGAATATGAACACTGAATCTAAGATAATACAATGATAAAATTTGACAGCTTCATGCCGCAATGCTCTCTGCCATGTTCTGCTGAAAATAGTCCTGAGGTTTCTGAGAAGCTAAAATTAGCAATTTTGCTGAGAGATGATGGATGACACACAATGGTTAGCACACGATGAATGCAGGACTATACAACGAGCGCACCTATCTTATAGCCAGATGAGCTATACCACAAGCACTCCTATCTTAAAAGGTCTATATGCTAGGATGGCAAATTTGGTCAAATTCTATAATGCAGTTTTGTGTAGAAGTTGTGCAAAGGTTTGGAAAGTCATTTAATGTTATATAAAACACTGACTTTTTGATCATTCTTAAACAGTTTTGGAAAGTCATTTAAATTAATGTTATATAAAACACTGACTTTTTGATCATTCTTAAACAGTTTTGGAAAAAGTCATTTAAATTAATGTTGTATAAAACATTGACTTTTTGATCGTTCTTAAACAGTTTTGCACTTTCTACACATTTTATACTTGCTGAAATTCACTATTACTTGCAATACATCACAATATGAAAGCTCTATCATTAACGATCCTTAGTATTTTCCAATATAATAATCACTATAATAGAATATAAAGACTAAAATATGACCATTCTCAGTGTACATTACGGCTATACCATTGACCCTTATTTTTCAAATTTGGTAGAAGAAAGTCAACTCAATGGCACCCACAGGCCAGATAAAAATAAACACCAGAAAAAAAAAAAAAATGAAATATAGTTGGTGTTGATTTTAGACTGACTTAATAGAGTGCACCCTTAGATGTATTTAATTGAGTGTACTAATTACTAAGGAAGCAGCAGATCATAAATTCCACTGGCTGACAGAAATGTCTGATGTTGCTTAGTTTGGGCACTGGCTGATAGAAATGTCTGATGTTGCTTAGTTTGGGCACTGGCTGATAGAAATGTCTGATGTTGCTTAGTTTGGGCACTGGCTGACAGAAAAGCCAGATGTTGCTTAGTTTGGACACTGGCTGATAGAAATGTCTGATGTTGCTTAGTTTGGGCACTGGCTGACAGAAATGTCTGATGTTGCTTTGTTCTGACACTGGCTGACAGAAATGTCTGATATTGCATAGTTTGGGCACTGCCTGAGAACACAGTCAATAATAATGAATAGAAATTTGAGGAAGATGATAAAGTTTTGTTTTTCAAAAGTCGCATACTTGGCGAAAAATATGTTGATGCAAATGTCCAATAAAAATTCTAGAGAGGAGGTCATTACTCATGCACAACGAATTCAAATGTTGATATAGAACGGCAGCAGCAGGGAAGGCTGATATTGAAATATGTAGGTCAGCTGAAATCAATTTTCTCACTGCATGCTGCATTATAAAAATTGTGTTTCTTACTTGCAGCTATAAAAGTGATCAATAATCATGTTACGTTTATTTATTTTCACAATGAATTAAAGTTTAATTCTATTTTAAAGGATAGGAATCTTTTGCAGCATATTTACCAAGCTGACACAATCAAACAAATTAGAATACTCAACACTATTCCAAGTATTATCATGTCATCAAGTCAAACAAATTAGAATACTCAACACTATTCCAAGTATTATCATGTCATCAAGTCAAACAAATTAGAATACTCAACACTATTCCAAGTATTATCATGTCATCAAGTCAAACAAATTAGAATACTCACCACAATTCCAAGTACTATTAAGTCATCAAGTCAAACAAATTAGAATACTCAACGCTATTCCAAATATTATTATGTCATCAAGTCAAACAAACTAGAAAACTCAACACTATTCAAGTATTATTATGATTTTTCAATGAAAAACATGAAATATAATGTCATCAAAAATATGATTGAGTTCATTACAAGCAAAGTTGCTTATACTCAAAGTATATCTTTGGTAGTCATTTAGTGTGTCATGAAAGACCATGCATGCATGCCTGTTCCAAGTTATTAATATGGTAAGATGATACCACTTTGTTTGCCTGTTCCAAGTTATTAATATGGTAAGATGATACCACTTTGTTTGCCTGTTCCAAGTTATTAATATGGTAAGATGATACCACCTTGTTTGCCTGTTCCAAGTTATTAATATGGTAAGATGATACCACTTTGTTTGCCTGTTCCAAGTTATTAATATGGTAAGATGATACCACTTTGTTTGCCTGTTCCAAGTTATTAATATGGTAAGATGATACCACCTTGTTTGCCTGTTCCAAGTTATTAATATGGTAAGATGATACCACCTTGTTTGCCTGTTCCAAGTTATTAATATGGTAAGATGATACCACTTTGTTTGCCTGTTCCAAGTTATTAATATGGTAAGATGATACCACTTTGTTTGCCTGTTCCAAGTTATTAATATGGTAAGATGATACCACTTTGTTTGCCTGTTCCAAGTTATTAATATGGTAAGATGATACCACTTTGTTTGCCTGTTCCAAGTTATTAATATGATAAGATGACACCACTTTGTTTGCCTGTTCCAAGTTATTAATATGGTAAGATGATACCACTTTGCTTGCCTGTTGCAAGTTATCATTATGATCAAATGACAAGAGATTGTTTGATGCCACTTAAGTTATCATTATGATCAGATGACAAGAGATTGTTTGATGCCACTCAAGTTATCATTATGATCAGATGACAAGAGATTGTTTGATGCCACTCAAGTTATCATTATGATCAGATGACAAGAGATTGTTTGATGCCACTCAAGTTGGTCCTATTCATTGTTAACCCAGCTCCTATTAATAATTCCTGTACAAAATGCTGGTAATATATTATTTACTGTACCACCATTTACAACTCTCAATGATGCTCAAGGAATTCTGAAAAATATTTTGTTCCAATTAGTAATCTATACCTTTTTGGACTTATTAAAACTTCCAGTATTACAAATTTATAACATTTTCCAATCAGTAATCTATATCTTTTTGGACTTAATCAAGCTTCCAGTATTACAAATTTATAACATTTTTACAACAAACCCAAATGACACTATACCTGGGGCAGTCTAAATGTTAATATCTACAAACAGCCTAGATTCATCATTTGCAAAACTTAGCTATCACCAGTTTACCATCCAAAAGAGAATTCAAAAAGTGCTAAAAGCATTTTCTATGCATTTTCTTATATACTTCAAATCATTTAAAACATTATACAAACGTTCACGTCATTCTAATTTATCCTAAATGTATGCAAAATATAGAGTAATCAAAGAATAAAAATGTTTTTATACTATTCATTTCATTACTTTAGGTGTCATCATCCCTGAAAACATGAATACTAAATGAAAAATGGTCGAAATGCTATAAATGGTGCACAGGTAAAACTATCTTTAAAAAACACTTTTTCGGTGGCATTAGCAACAGCCTATAAAAGCTGGCAATTCTTTCTACTGAATCAACGCATTTTGAAAAACTAAAAAATGCGAGAACTGTTGTCCAACAATTCTGGCCTTAAACTTCACCAATTAATTTGCTTGCCACCAATGACATATATAGTAAACCACCATGTTGGCAATGTGTCTTACTTTTGGTTTAGATGACAAGAATTTGACTTTAACTTCTGTTTTTTCTGTCTTTTGTTCTTTTTGACAGCATGAAAACTGGCCAATGGCTTCCTGGCTGTCAAATTCAAGCTTTTGCTGCTTTTACCCACAATTCCTTCACGTAATTGATTGGAAAGATTCATTACGAACTCCGATGTTCTAGCTCTTTCCTTGTTGTTTCTTTGTCACGATTTTAGGGCAGTGCTCAAAGAAAAAAATTTTTGGACACAGGCCTAGGGCTGGTGACTTAATAAAAATCACAAGCCCCAGCTTAAATTCCACAAGCCTGGACTCCAATTTCCATGTGCCCAAAATTTCCCCTTTTTTAATATTATTTGTCACACAACGTTGCAATTCATACAATTCAAAAATAAATTCAACAGGGTTCAGTAGGGGGTTTGAGTTTGAAGGTAATGTAAATGTCATTAGTGTTCATTACTATACTCACTAGAGACTGGATAGTCCTGGTGTTCAAACTTGTCTGCTGGATTCTCTGAGCGAATCCTGGTCAGAATCAAGCTGACATAAATGCAAAGAATTAATTGCCTCTCCCTTTATTTTTTTTTAACTGGTAAAACTCCTTCGACAAGAAGTTCTGAACCTATTTTTGTTGGGTTTTGCTCATAGCTAATTGCTGCCTAAATCAGCTTTAAAAATGATTCATATTTAAACACTATTCTGACAATTTAAATAATCACTGTATGCATTTTATATAAGCAGTAAAATCTGACTTCAAAGAAATGTTGCCACTGTTCAAAAACTTGTCAAAAATCCAACCAATATAAGAAAGGAACTGAAACCAACAATTTAAGTACAAATCCTACCTATGCAAATTAGCACAATGAACTCACCCAAATCCTACCTATGCAAATTAGCACAATGAACTCGCCCAAATCCTACCTATGCAAATTAGCACAATGAACTTGCCCACTGCAGGCTTCAAATACATCTCATTAGCTACTGTCAGCCAATTAAGTAATATGTGAAATGGTGCATTATACCCAACCTCTTTACTTTTTAACTGTTGCTATTTAGACTTGCCAAAGGATAGATTTACATCAGCTGCAATCATGACCTTTTACTATTTATACATACTATATGTAACTCTCATATACCAAAGTGGTGTTTTTTTTTCCCTACTTTCAAACATTTCAGAAAATTGTATTTTCTCAAAACACAACTGTGTCAGGGGGTTTGGGAGTATAACAAAATGTATCAGCATGACGCATCACGTTAAGGTTTGATTAAAATCAGATCTCCACTTCATGTAGAACAGTAGTGATCTGACTTTAATCAGATTGCTCTGTATTATAGCAGGTATGTCAACACCTTGAAAATACATTTCAGCGTTTTATCAGCAAAATCTAAGTTTTCTCTGGCAAATTTGATTATTTTGTTTCCAACAAGTCCAACAGGCACCTCTCTTAGAATACTGGACCGGCCCAATCTGAAATTAGAGGGCCCCAGGCGTCTGGCAATCAGATTTTTTTTAGCCCTTAGGGGTCTTATTATTCTTTTATTACCATGAATAAAATTACAGTTGAAATGTTGAAAAGAATAAAAAACAACATAATTTCAGATCAGGCCCCTCTTCTATTCTATGTAAAATGGCCATCAGACTTATTGAAAACAAAAATCTAATTTGCTCGTGAATTCTTTGATAATGTTGATGAAATGCGAAATTTTTATTTTCATGTTTTTGATAGCTGTCATGCTTTAGAAAAGAACATGCAAAATGTGTCCACTAAACAAGATCTGAACTTACTAAATTATTAATATTTATCGCCATGTATGCGCCTTACCTTCATGAAGATCGTCCACTTACCATACATGAATAAAAACCTATAAAATTTGTGTACAAAGTGAAGCATATAACCTATGAATTGGGGATCCTATCACCTGGAATACCTGTATTTGGCTTTAACATACATATGATTCTACCTGCAGTACTACAAAATATAGGTTTTAAGGCCATCTGCCAAACATACCGTTTTATCGCCAACATCAACTGCTTTTGAAAGCTAAGAATTTTTTACATAATAAAAAACTATTTTTACATATCCACACATTACAGAAACCAGTGAGAACCAGTCTACTGAGGAAACAATTACAGCAGTCATTCTGACAAGTACAATACTGTGTGGCTGAGTAATTGGATTAAGGCTAACATGAACATACAACAAACTCCTAATTGATTACCGTACTGTTATAACCTGGAAAATCTGGGACAAATGTGGTGCATTTTTTTTGAAGTGTTATAAGTAATAATATAATTAATAATGGGATCAAAGGTGATCCACAATGGCTTCTGAGTATTTGATTAAAAATCTACTGTCCTTGGTAAGAATTTTCATAAAAACAGAAAGACAAACCAAAAACTGATTTCAGCAGAAACACTTAAGTAATGCAACACTGGTTAAACATATTAAGCGGTCTATGAACAACATCAAAAGTATCAAGAGAAACTGAATAAAGCAAGACATGCTTCAGATGCCAACGAACATCATCACTGCTGATCCATTGATGTAGATAGTGCAATTAGACAATGACTGACACCAGGGCCATGAGAAAACATTGCTTTACATGAAATATTTTGAAATCTGAATAAACACAAGTCAGTTTAATATGATTTTCTTTTACTTCTTTTCATAATTAAAGTACAGCTATTGCATTGCTGTGTAACAAATAACATTACAAAATTAGGGCCTTTTGAGGCACATACAACTTGAGTCAGACCCTGTTAAAATGAAGTTGGGCCAGTGTCTGAAAAGAAAACAATTTCTTTGAGTACGAACATTTTACAGCAGATCCATGTAAGGGAGACAGGTCAAGGTCAGCTGACCCTGAATATTTCACCATGTTTTTTTTAACACAGCTGGATCCTTGGTGGAATTCTGTCTGGTCCAGTGGCCTGCTGTGGAATAAGCTTTCACAAAAAAATACATACACCTCATGTGGTAACTTGGATATCAGGCACAGATGGCTATGGATCTACTTCAACCTCACAGGTCACTATGATCTGTTGTATGAAGACTGACTGGTATTGTTGATTAAATTTACTGGCCTTGCCAAATGTGTCCAAATGTAGTTTCCGATGTTCGGTGTTGGGGGTTACGGAACACCAGTTGTCTCTCCATAATGACTTAATTTAGTTCCAAAATTGTTTGTACACTTTAGGTTGGCGGTCTTGATCAGAATTTATGGCAATGTCTCAAATTTAAGGTTCCAGAAAACGTCAGGCAGGACAACAGCATTGTGCATAAACTGCAAAGGATTTCAAAGAAGCCATTTCATGGCGCTGTTGAAGCAGAAACAGCACTTTCTTCAAAAACTGTCATCCCATTATCATGCTTTGCTTCTTAACAAGACAGAAACACTGTATAGTCTGACTATACCCCCCCATTTGTTTGTGCCCCCCTTCCAATATAAAAAAAGAAAAGCACAAATGAGATAAAAGATGCACAGAACTTAATCAGTTCATTTATTGATTCATAATTTCAAACCTGATTATGCCCAGGGGGCCCTAACTGTTATCATCTGCACGTTTCACTCCAAACGAAGTTTTCTGTGTGAAAGACAACCATGCTTGTCAGTCACTTCCAGTACTGGACAAGTCCATATTCAGCAAAGGGGTGTAATCAGGACTATACTTGAATGTACATACAAGGAAAATACTATGTCGTCTGCTTCCAATATTTACAATGTCAAATCAAGCAAAGGAAAAGTATGACAACTAAAAATTTGCCTTTCCGTGGATTTAACAAGTGGTGTAATTCCTATGTTCATGTGTGCAAAGAGGTATAATTCTATACTCTTAACATTATGGTAATTTTCAAGTGCAAAGAGGTATAATTCTAAACTCTTAACATTATGGTAATTTATGGAATTATTTGGCAGTTACAGAATGGGATGAACTATGTCATAATGTTGCCTGCGGAAAAGAGACTCACCCAAAGAGTACACAATATGGCGCCGTGTTAGTATGGAAATTCCGTTAAGCATGAAAAGATGCGGAGGATGCTAATGTTAGGGCTAGTCCTACATGTAAGACCTCGATAATGATATTTATGTTTTGGGCATCTGGGTCTTACTGCCTAACTAATGGCCCTGTATAGCATGATTTGATGTCAACTAACATCATAACGAAAGTCAAATTTTCAGAAATATCTCACACAACTGGCAACCAATAACAACGCTTTTCTACAAAGTAAAGTCATAATGTTTTAGTCAAACTTACTGACTCTGATGTCTTTTCTCTAATAAATTCAAATGGACCTGTTTTCAAGTTTCGTTGGCTTACATTTCAGTTGACTGAAAAGCAATCAAGCCTGGAATGCCGAAATCGGGTCAAGTTGAAATATTATTCTTTAACGAAATGAATAAAAATATATTATCACTGGAACTGTAAGCAACATTTCGTTTCGTTCAAGAAATATATCCCCCTCATGAACCTACTTGAACATACTTCAGCATACCTTGCCTACCGTCGCATTTCAACAAATTCAAATGCATGTCAATGGAACATGAAAATGCATCTATTTGCTAGTATCAGATTTTGATTCCACCAGGATAAAAACAGCACAGTAAGTATATTAATTACATATCAATTTGTGGAAGAGTGTCGATATGGGTTGCCAAGTGTGTGAGATATTCCTGAAACTTTGACTACGCGTTCCAATGTCAACCGACATCAGAACACGCATCACAAGGCCATTGTTGGGGTAGTAACACTAAAATATAAATAACGTGATACGCCTTACATTGTAGCACTAATGTTAGGGCCAGTCTGGTCAGAGTCAGGTTAGAAATTATAAATCAATGAATGAATTGACTTAAGTTCTGTGCACTTTTTACCACATTAAAGTTTTCCGTTACTGAAATCGATAGAGGGATACAAACAAACGGGGAGGTATAGTCAGACTATAGTCGTGTCGAAGACAAGAAGAAATTAACTTTATTAAGCCTCCAAAATACGTTTCAGATTGACCGGGTGGCTCACAAATAATCAAGTGCAACTAAAGCTACTTTATTTGTACAATAACATTATGACGTATCAAACTTTCACCCCGCCCCCCCCCCCCAACAAAACAAAGCAACAGATTACACAAAGCACAACTTATTGTACCTGGTTAACAGCATCTTGCAATTGAGTTAGTCTATCTGCCATGTTGAATCGGTGTTCACCTCTTTTTTTTTCATACCAAACTTTGTCCTGTACCTGCACCGGTGTTACGAAACACCCAAATCCCCACTAAATCCACTGAAATCGACAAGATATTGACATAAACGTTTTTCTCTTGTTCGGCATTAATAAATTTTCATAATCTGCGTTAATATCGTCTCTAAGTAAGGTGTCTGCGATATTAGCACATGCTTCAGGTTCAACTTGGCGACGATGCGTGAGCAAAACGTTAAAAGCATGAACGTTTATTTATGTTGTTTACCAAGTTCACTTACTTCTACGACTTAGACGACATAGTGAAAGACTGAATGAGAATCGTTACGGACATGCGCAATATATTGAATATCCATAGGATGCTAGGGTCTTGCTCTTTATAGTGAATAAGCAAGTTCAACATCCGCCATATACGGCCTACATTTGCGAATTCGGAATTTGGTATAGAAAGAATTTCAGTTTACTCTTTGAAAATACATATTCATATTCAATTACACGCCGATGTTTTCGTAAGTCTGCCGATTTAAATGAAATATGTATTTATTAAGCAATGCATGAAAATTATGAAGTAAAAGAACGATTTACGAGAGAAAAATATATATTTCATGAATAAACATACAAATATGTTAGCACATTAATTTCTACAATTTGTCTTTGATAATATTTTTTAGTCCTTTCTGATGCTGGTCATTTTCGCTGGCCTGGCTATTTCCCAACATTTTCAAAAACCTTTGGACACTTAAAATTGATGTTGCTTGCACTGATAAATCTGGATTTTGTTGTTGGTGGTGGTTTTGCCAGCATAAATTTATGTGCATGTCTATCTTTGTCCATTAGCGGCATACCATGCCACGCTAGTTGTGGAATGGCATTCTGTTCCATTAAATGCGCTAGATGCCAATCGCCTGTGCTATAAATGGCACATCGGAGATGCACCATTTGAGTTTTAATTATAATACCAATCTCTTCAATAAGTTCTGTGAAGTCGTTTCTGTCCCAGTTAACAGCCGCCTTGAACTTTGATTCATTGTTGTTTGTCCACCGTGCACTGATTAATCCGTCGCTTAATGGAACGTAAATGATTCATTGTTGTTTGTCCACGGTGCACTGATTAATCCGTCGCGTAATGGACGGTAAACTTAACTGCTGAATTTTTCCAACGCGAACCTCTGCCACTATGTTTGAATACTTCAAATTGTTGGAAATAAGGTTCCAAATTCTGACATCTGGAACCAAATTCTGTGTCATCTATAGAATATAATAATCCATCATTTTTTCCAAAAATTATTTCCAGTGTTCTGTTACAGGCCTGTACACATGCTTCATTTTCTTGAAGATGTTGTCGTACATTGTCATGAATGTGTTTTGTACAGTGTTACGTATATGTAATTTAATTACTTGTGTTAGTTTTAAATTCTTTTTTTTATTTTCGTTTCATTACATTTTATTGTAATGATTATTTTAATGGGATTTGATATTTTTGAGAGAAAAAATCAGTCTGATTAGAACGCAAAAGTATGACTTAAGCACTTTTTTTAGCCACTTTGGTTCATAGATTTTGTAAACATCGAGTGAAAACGATTGGCTATTACCAAGGTCCTGTTCGGCCCACGTGTTAGTTAAATTGTAAACAGCCTTTCTTTTTATATATTTCCAACGTGAGAATTTGATTCTTAGATAGGGCTATTCGGGTCTACATGATAAATGGCATTTTTTATTGCGCTGTTCAAATTAGTGAATCACGTAGCCTGTCACGTGAGCCACCATGAAATCTAAAATCGAGGCTTAAAACAGACGCTCTCTAGTAGATTTTTCAGTCGTATTTTTTTAAACCGACAGAGCTTGAGGTGTTTTATTGTTGAAGCCAGATTGTTCTGAAGTTCATCTATTTTGGGGAATTTAATAATTTATTCTCTAGAAAACTTCACAAGTACTCTTTTTTATAGAATTTCTGGGACAAAGATATTCGGTGGAAATTTATTCTGGAATTCTAAACGGGAATATTATAAATTGTGATTCAACGAGGAACTGTTTCCTTCTGTACAACGACCTCATCTGACGTCATCGCCTTCCATATTGGAACTTCATAGAGATTCGAACCTGGATTCAGTTAGAACTGTTGAGTGGCAGGACTTATATTTTTCAATTCTAGGATTAAATTTTGGATTATATTCACAAACCGTAAGTCCTATTTCATAATTTTACCTTGTTTTCTAGGGAAATAAATTATTTTGTTAAAATTTACAAAGCTTGTTGGCTTCACTCTTTTCTTTTGTTACTTTTGTACGAGCCTACACGTAACAACATAACAAAAGTTTTGCATGAGGGAAGTTGGCTTTCAGGGCGTTCGTCATGCTCTTTTCTTCATCACTTCCAATAGTCAATCGAGCATTTGTGTCCGAAACGTATGAGAAAAATTTCCCGCAAGTTTCCCTTCAGCATCAAAATGCATCATGCAAACATTACCGGAAATCATTGGTTCTATTGCTTATTAAACATCGGTTTTTGTAGGAAAAGACTGACACAGAAAAGGCCTAAGTTGAAAGTTCTATCAGCACCTAGAACATCCCCGCCATCTCCTCCACAGTTTCTGATCATATCATCCATCTGTTGGTTGCTATAAACAATGACAACAGGTTTCCACAATGGCCAGCAATTTTCTTTTTCTACAGGAAAGGAATCGGGCAATCCAGCAGTTGTTGTTACGCGTTTTTTGAATGATATATCTGCCATCAGTTGAGTATAATATCTATGAAGTATTAAAACACTCGATGGCTGACGCAATATTGGTTCACATTTGACCATTTTCTTGAGACAGTACTGTTCGTTTTTCATATACAAGCTACATAATTTGTCAACAAAATCGGTGACAACAAAAGTGTGATTAACTGTTGTAGCACTTCTCCAATCCCAAGCACCACAGTCATCTGGGAAGTTTTTGGCACCGTTATCGTCATCAGATGCTTCAATGACAATGTATACGTCGCTTTTTATTCCGTGTGTGATGCTTTTTTCTCCTCTCTCGGTGGACATGATAACTTCTCCTCCCCCCGGCCATGGCTCTTTTTCGAAACATTCAAAGACTTTTATGTGGGTTTTTATTTTATTTTTTTAAATTTTTTTTACCCACTCCCGATATTATGAGCTATTTTTCTAGTAAAAAAAATCAAACAGAATTTTATAAGAAAATATATATATTTATTTTTGTTGTTCTAAGAGTCTTACTCCAAGGGTCCTGCACTCCCTTTTTCCCTCTCCATGCCTAGATTTATACATTTTTATGAGTATATTTTTGCATGTTACATACTCTCACCAAAAGACATATTCGTCAGTAGTTTCAATAACGTGTTCCGTATTGCCAGTGATCATGGCAAGTGATCTTCCATGTGTGTTATGTTTATGCTGTAATGTCGTGACTACCATAGAATTTATTTTTTGGACAGCCTTTGTTTAGTCTAATTTTCTTCTTATTTTCCGGTTATTTGATTATTTTTATAAAGAAAAATATAAGAAAATTTATTATTTTGTGTAGCTGAATTGTAATATGTGCCTGCATCGTTGTCTTTGGCTTTATTCTTCGATGGCTGCATATGTATATCCGGTCCTATCCTGACCCATCAACTAGTAAAATAAAACACACAAAACAAATAATAAAAAAGACGACTAAAAAGTTGCAAACAATAATTTTTTTGAAAAAGTAGCATTACGTATGTAATAAATTTGGATTTTGCGCATTTGTTTATAGCGCTCCGTTTTAAGGATTTCTTTGATGTTTGTGAGTACTTGTTACTAGGAGCAAACGTCACGGAGTGAAGTGTTAGTGAGTTTTCATGATGTCATTGTTTACATTTGGTGAATTTAGGTCAGAGCCGCACGAGTGTCCCTGAAGCTCAGTAGTCCCTATTAAAATCTAGTTGTGTACATTGATTGTGTGACTCCATATGCAGTATTTATGGAGACAATGGAATAAACGAGAAGGGACTGTTCCGTCGTGGGCAGGCGCCATTTTTTGTTGCACTGGTGGTAAATATGATGCAAAGTTACAGGCGAAATGTGGCTTGAAACCATGATTTGACTGGCCTAAGTTGGCGTAGTAAAATAGTTCCCTGTATTAGGCGATTGAGAAGTATAGTTTTACCGCGTGAAATGCTGACGGTACGTTACGGAAAGTTAACGAAGAGAAACCATGCAGATGTGCGATTGATAGACAGTTGGGAAGTTGTGAGATCTGTGGTCTTATATTAATTAGAGTAAAATTATTATAGAATGGACACGTTGGACTTTCCAGTTTACAACAGTAGCTCTATAGAGGTCTTTGGAATTAGGGGAAACTTATGACTTCTAGCGGAATCGCGCAAGGGTTTGACATCGCTCGGTCAAGTGAACCCCTTGGATTGTTACACGTATATATTGTAGCTTCCTAGGACAATTATTTATATGAAACTATTATTTCCATAAATAGAGATTTTGTGTTTTAACATAAAGCCCAACCAATATATGTATAAAGATTGCCATGCATACTTTGGTTGTTCATTTATATTTCTTATTCTACTAATAATATTAACAATTTTTATGTGTTTTAGTGAGGGGAGATTTATTGTCCTTTTTACTCTTGCACATGTATTCTCTAGGTAAATAATGTAGTTTTCCTTTCCAATATCCATTAGTAGTGAAGGGGGGCGATATAGCGACAATGGGAAAATACATTACAGACCCCCCCCCCCCCCGGGGTAATATAGCGACACGATTTTTGGCGTCAAAACTACAGCCTGGGGTAATATAGCGACAATGGAAATTTTGTATAGCGACTACCACACCCTGGGCCTGGAATGGAACGGGTGACGTCACGGTACTGGACATTGGCAACAATGTAGCAATGTAGTACCGTGACGTCATGCCACCTGTGTCATTTCTATATACAAACACGAATCATTAGCGTTCGTGCTTTAGTAGAGTATGTTTTATATATTCGTTTTTTTACATAGACTGATGAACATCAATCTGTCCTACACAAATTATAAAATCGACTAAACAAATTTTTTAGGGAAGAGAGAATAAATATCTACACAAATTATAAAATCGAATAAAAAATTTTTTAGGCAAGAAAGAATTAATATCTTTTCGAGGCATATGAAGTGGCCCTGAAAAGGGCCTTTGTTTGTTATGTTAACACCATTTCGTTAACATAGAGGGCATCGCATAGGTCTTCTTCTCTTTCTCAAGCTTCGTCTAACCTCTGGTACATAAATCAGAACTCGCTTCAGACAGCCTTGTCTTTCCAGATAGGTCCTTCTTTTCCAAACGCTTGTCTCGGTGATCCTAACGATTCTCCATGATGATCTCACATACATGGGTAAGTCCGTACGGAAAAACAACGACGATACGAAAGTAGACGATTCAACGTTGGTCCACATCCTTGTGACGAGAACAGGTGAAGGGAATGAAGTGAACCGCGTTTATTTATAGTGGAAGACCCGATCGAAACGGATTGAAATTGTTGACCAATCCCAACATGCGTTACAAAATTCAGTCACATCGCGGAGTCTGTCTTCCAATCCGAAGAGAGCTACCTGTGACGTCACATTCCCTATATAGGTGCGCTAGCGTCTGTGCGCAGTGAATCGATGCGACATTGTTTTGTGAAACATGACGGAAACTAAGAAGACAATGAATTGGGGTGCACCGGCTGTGGAGGCGAGAAGCGATGGCATAGCAGTGGCTACCAAAGTTAACTCAGCGCTACTTCCAGAAGAGGTTGATTTCAATTGGGATTTAGTAGATTTTTTCTCTTCTTCACAAGAATTTGTTCCGGTACCAGTACCTTCGCCACCTTCTCCTTCTTTAACACACGTCGACGATTTTAAACAAAGACAGAAAGAAGAATTGGAGAAATTTTTACAACAGCAGAAAGAAGCAGAACAAGCATTTCTCCTTGAACAGCAACAGCGAGAAGAAGAAGAGGCAAGAAGGAAACGACATGAAGAAGAAGCAGTAGAGAAGAAACAAAGGCTAGGAGAGAAGGAGAACAGTGAACCTCAAACGGTAACGGTACTCTTGGACATTTTGGCCGAGTTAAGAAGCCTAAAACAAATGTATCAGACTTCTTTATTACGACCCAAGAGAAAAAGACCTTCCCGAGCCAAACAGTCCAACCCTGTTACTACACCAGAGATACCACCCCTAGTGATTTCTACCCAATCATTGACAGGAGCAAGTCCACAAGTAGGCCTTGGTCGTGGCAAAGGCTTAAGGCAGTTAAAGCGGATTGCTTCTCGTTCCTAAGTAGTTTGTTTTTTCAAAAAAACAAACACCCAATGGTCCTTTTCAGGGCCACTCACTTCTTTCGAAAAGAGATACTATTTTATTTTGCCAAAATCAATTAAAACTAAAAAAAAAAATTGTTTAACCCTATGATATACGTGTTGTGATTGCGTGAGTGTAGACCCTTATTATTCTAAACAATCAAAACCAAGAGACACTTACGTTTTTTCAGTCTGGTCTATTCTGGTACAAATATTTACAATTCAATATCACAACATAACACAACACTTTTTAAAAAAGTTCACAGACTTCTTCTGTGTCTTTTTCTTCTTTCACTCTCTCTGTTTTTTCAATTTCTTCACTTTTACACTTTTTTCCTCTTCTTCTTCCTGACTTTTTTCTCGTCTTCTTTTCTTTTCTGTCTTCTCTTTCTCAATGTGTCAGGGTTCTTCCTTTGTCGAGGGCACCTCTTTTTCTTCTTCCTCCTCCTCCTGCTCCTGTTCTTTCTTAGGACACTCTGAAGACCAATGTCCTTTCTCTTTACAATGATAACAGATATCTTGACTTTTGTCTCTTCTGACACTGGTCTTGCTTTTTTGACGGTCTGGACATTCTGTTCCCAATGCCGTTTCTTCTGGCAGATATAGTAAGTATCTTGACTTTTATCTCGAAAGAAGGGAGAGTAGTCCGTCGGCTTGTCTGAAGAAAACGTTCTTATGACACCTCGCAAAGCTCTAATCAGAAGTTCAACTTGTGTGGGTTCTTCCATCGTGTTGAACGGCTTGAGAGTGAAATGAATATTGAGAGGGAAGGCACCAACCATTTATATATGCACTAAGCCTGACATAAATATATAGGGGTCCATGGCGTTTCAAATGTAGTCATTTGACTTTTTGCAGTCAAAATGAAACGATCGCATCATTTCGTAAAGAAAGGAGAAAAAAGTAAGAGGCAGAAACGTGATTTATCGCCTCGCACAGTAGCTGAAATCTTGGCTCAAATTCATGCCAGCGATTTTGACGATGAGATGAGTGAACCAGAATCTAGGCCCAGAGAGTCTACACCAAACCAAAGTCCATTACCATCAGTAAAACCTCAAAATTACTACCACATTCGAGAGACGGACAAACTCTCCTCCAGAAATTTCAGAACTACGGCCTACACGTACGCAGTGAAGTTTAAAGATTTCAAGTCCGACGTACCGTTGGAGAAAGCAGAAGGGTTCATCACTGATGTGTGGGATTCTTTGTTAACTACACTGAAACGGCAATGTGAAGCCAAAGAAGATGATCGCTTGAGATTTTCCATTCATCACGACAATTTGAAATCCCCCGTTTGGATCGAGTTTAGCACCCCATCAGAATTGACACCTTCCAAAGTCATCGACAAGATTCAACACGTGCAACAATCCAATGACAAGTTTCACATCACCGATGGAAAAGCGACACTGTTCATGACCCACGTGTCTCTTCCCCAAGGGACAGGACAACGCAAAAAGGCGATCTTGGTAGACAATCTTCGCAGCATCAAGCGTAGCCTCGTTCAAATTAACAACCCTCAAGATAAGATGTGTTTAGCCCGTGCCATTGTCGTAGGACGAACGTATGCCGACAAGAATGACACGGCAGAATCGAAAAGAGCCTGGAAAACTATTCAACGATCGGACCGAGCCAAACAACAAAGAGAAGCAGAACTCCTGTTACAGCAAGCAGGGATATCCAAAGACACACCCTGTGGCATTCCGGAAATGCAAAAATTGCAAGACGTCTTGGCTCCACGTTACACCTTCAAAGTGCACCCTCAAGAAGTGCGCAGACCGCTGTTGTTTCGAGGCAAAAGTTTCAAAGATGGAAAATACATTCACGTCTATCATCACGATGAACATTTTGATGCCATTACCAGTATCGCTGCATTCCTGTAATACAGTTATTACTGTGAGAAATGTAACTATGGCTATAACAATCGAGAGCAACACAAGCATTGCGGATCGAAATGTGGTGGATGTTTTGCTTCTAAGCCCTGTCTAGACGAAGGACAAAAACGAGTGCATTGCTCTTCTTTTCAGCGCACTTTTGTTAGTCCTAACTGTTACCAACAACATCTAAAGACGCAAGGTTCACAACAGAAATGTGCCTGTCAACTCCTGAGATTGTGCCCTACTTGTGGACAAGGCATACGTACCAATAATGCAAAGGCGAACGTCTGTTCAGGAAAGAAACGATGTCACATTTGTCACCAAATCGTGGACTTGGAACACCAACGCTACATTCAAAAATACCAGTCCCAACAGGAAGAAGATAATGACCAATAGAAAGGGAATTTCATCTTTTTCGATTTCGAATGCATGCAAGAGACTGGCACTCACACTCCTAATTTCTGCGTGGCTCACCGAGCGTGTGAGAAGTGCATCCAAGAGCCTATCTTGACTCATTGCCCTCACTGTAGCAAGATTCCTGGAGGACGTGAACAAATCTTTCGTGGACCAAACACATTGTCCGATTTCGCCCAATGGATCTTAAACCCTATCGACGAGACGTGGAGTCAAGAGGACATCGAACGTTACGGAGATTGTCATCGCTATGCCACGGTGATGGCTCACAATTTCTCGGGATACGATGGACAGTTTCTTTCCAGATACTATACGGAACAAAGTACCGAACGTCCGAAAGTGACTTTGAACGGAGCCAAAATCATTTCCGTGCAAGTGGGACAAGTGCAGTTTAAAGATTCGATGAGTTACTTGGCCATGCCTTTGAGTCGCATGCCTAAAACGTTTGGAATGACAGTAATGGCCAAAGGCTATTTTCCGCACTTTTTCAATACCGAAGCCAATCAACATGCCGTTCTACCCCATTTGCCTGAGGCTCACTATTACGACCCCGACAACATGCATACTGAACAATGAGAAACTTTCTACGCTTGGTACCACACTCACGCCTCGGACCCCTTCGACTTTCAGGAAGAAATGTTAAAATATTGTCGTTCCGACGTAGACTTTTTACGGCGATGCTGTGGAAAATTTCGAGAACTGTTCATGGAACACGGAGGGATCGATCCTTTGAAAGAAGCCTGCACCATTGCCAAAGCGTGTTCCTTAGTGTACCGCCAACGATTTATGCCCGAAAACACCCTGGCTGTCATCAGTCCTCAAACAACAAATTTTGTCAAACGTCAATACTCGGTCAAAGCCCTACGCTGGTTACGTTACTTGTGCGACAAGGAAGACAAATGGATCCAACATGCCCGCAACGGAGGAGGTGAAAAGACCATCGGAACGTATTCGGTAGATGGCTGGGACTTCGAAAACCCCCAGATTGTGTACGAGTTTAACGGGTGCTTATTTCACGGATGTCGAATTTGCTACCCTCAAAGTAACACTAAAAATCAGTTTTTACAACGGACTATGGAAGACTTGTACCAGAGCACTTGTCAGCGACGCTTGAAGTTAGAAGAGCAAGGATACCAAGTGGTAGAAATGTGGGAACACGAGTACGATCAGCGATTGAAAACCGATCCCGAGTTTAAGCGCATCGTGGAAAGTTACAAGCTGGTAGACCCACTGAACCCAAGGGACAGTTTGTACGGAGGACGGACGAATGCCACCTGTTTGCTGTACCAAGCCGACGATCAGAAAGGAGAGGGAATCAAATACTTGGACGTGTGTTCTCTGTATCCGTACGTGTGCAAATATTGCCACTTTCCCGCAGGGCACCCACAATTGCTGACCGAACACATCGGCATGGATAATATTCGACAATACGAAGGATTGATCAAATGTAAAGTCTTGCCTACCACGTACTTGTACCATCCCTTTTTACCACATCATTGCCAAGGAAAACTGATGTTTCCCTTGTGCCGTACTTGTGCTGAAACGTGCAACCAAGACCGACCTTGTCAGCACACTCAGGAAGAACGCGCCTTGACAGGAACGTGGGTCAGTGTGGAATTGTTTAAAGCTCTGGACTTGGGATACCAACTGTTAGAAGTGTACGAAATTTACCACTTTCTCAAGACAGAAAAATACCACAAGGGCGACGATTCTCAAAAAGGCATTTTTGCAGACTACGTGAATGCTTTTTTGAAACTGAAACAAGAAGCTAGCGGATATCCTTCCTGGTGTCACACTCCCGAAGACCAAACAAAGTTCAAAGAGAAATACTGGAAGCAGGAAGGCATCACTTTAGACCACATTGAGAAAAACGAAGGAAGGCGATCGTTTGCCAAAGTGATGTTAAATTGTTTGTGGGGCAAAATGGCACAACGACCGTGTTTACCCAAGACGGAGTATTTGATAGAACCTTCCCGCTACTTTCAGATGATTCACGACAAAACCAAATCCATGAAACACGTGGACGTCCTTCGTGAGGACTTGATCTTAGTCATTTACGAAGAAGAACTGGACTTTGTAGAAGCCGACGAATTTGGTAATGTCATCATTGCGGCTTACGTGACAGCCCATGCTCGTTTAAAACTGTACGAAGCTTTAGAACTATTAGGAGATGGTGTGCTGTATTTTGACACGGACAGTTGCATCTACATCGATCGCCTGGGTCAACCTCACCCTGTCATCGAAGGAGACCGTTTAGGAGCCTGGACGGACGAGCATCCCGACGACAAGATTCTAAGTTTTGCAAGTGGCGGTCCCAAAAATTACGGGTACGAATACCGTGACCCACAAGGAGAAGTGTACACTTAGTGCAATGTGAAAGGATTGACTCTCAATTATCACACCAGTCGACTGGTAAACTTTGGCGTCTTGAAAGAAACCTTGCAGACTGGACAGGATGGAAATTTTAAAGTAACCACCCACGAACCGCACAAGATTGTACATTTACCCACACACCAAATCGTTAGCCGGCCCTTGGAAAAAGTGTATCAAATCGTGTACCAGAAGCGAGTGCGGCTTCCCAATCACTTCACTTTACCGTACGGTCACACTGGTATAAAAAATGGTTCCAAGACGATAGTCACCAACAAGAAGGATGACTTCGACACAGCAAGAATCGAGTGAGAAACCCACAGAGAACTCCAAGTTCAAACCACACCATTTTCCTGTTTTCTTGCCTGACTATTGCAGTTGTGCCAGTCGATTGGAAACGTTTCAAAAATGGCCCACGGATAGGGAAGGATTACCTACTGCGAATGTTTTAGCTAGAAGAGGGTTTGTCTACTTGGGACCTGAGACTGGATTGGGATACGAAGTACAGTGTGTCAGTTGTGGCCTGAGGTTGCGTATGGATCGATGTATCTATAAAGATTCAGCTATTCTGGAACATACTCAATGGGCTCCACACTGTCCTTACCTTTCTATGGCATTTCCACCCATCACACTACGGTTCAGGTATGACGGTACCTTAGAGAAGGTAGTACCGTTGTTAAAGAAAAAAAAAAAGGAAGACTTCCAAAACTAGTCATAAAACAGCAACGATGTACAAGCTTGAGACTTCATTACGACTAGTATAAAAAGGGACAACGTCCAAGACCAATAGTTCATTCTGACTACCATTGCCAAGCGAGAAAGATGAATCCTTTCAATCAGCAAGTATCAAGCAAGTGTAAACTCGAGTACGATGCTGTGCCTTGCGATGGCAGGGATGCCGTACGCTATGACCTTAGCGATTCAGTACCACATCATCATGGGAACTTTGTTATAACTACTACTACCATACCTACCATGGAAAGTGATGCTGTGCGTGTCAAACCTGATGGATGCGAAAGCGATGCCACTCGTTATCGCACACCTTTTCACTTTACTGGTTTTCATGGTGGATGTCATCCTAACGAAACCATGCGGCTACCACCCTCCGGATGTCATGTAAAACTGAGCAGACTCCTACATATTTCACCTTACCCTCATCGAAATGAACCTGTGAAAGACGAATATTCGTTCCCTGTGCGTTTGCCAGAATACTTTGACTATGAAAGTCGGAAAATGGCCAAAATATCTGGGAGGACTTAATCCCGAAGAATTAGCTAGAGCTGGATTTATCTACTAGGGCGAAGGGGATAAAGTCAAGTGCTTCAGTTGTGGTGTGTCACTTCACGAGTGGGAGAAGAAAGATTGCGCTTACCTGGAACATGCTCGATGGTCCCCAGATTGTCACTACCTACCTTTAGTGGGACCTCGTCATTGAAGTGGGCATACCATGTCGTGTAAGAAACCAGCTGATTGGTTAGGAGTCAAACGTTGGACAACCCCTAGACAAGTATTTAAACCCCATGTAAAAAATAATATTCAAACATTACCAAACGAATTGCAAGAGAAGATCTACAAGGACATTTGGCAGGGACTTGCCAGAGAGAAATCTCAATTAGTGACTGTAGAACTTTTGTGTCGAGAAATTCACAAGAGGAAATTGACAAAAGTCAAAGAACAAGTCCTATTTCTTTGGATCAAGGGTGCGTTCTTCCTAATATTCCGCTTTAGACCATTTACATTTGAAGATTTTATTGACATTCTTGACCGTTACCCTGAATGGCAGTGGTCAGAAATGACTCACTACGTTCATTACTTTCGCTCTAGGAGAAGTGTTTGACTGACATGGTAGTAGTATACTAAGAGGCTGATCCTCGACCAAAAGCGGATTCTGGACCAGAACCTCCCACCCCCACCCCAAATTTGTCGGAGAAAGAATAAACCTTTTTTGATAGAAATTTCATATTGAACAATGAAATATTATATAATATGTATCATTATAATCAAATAAGACTTGTTGGGTTTGATCTAACAAACAGATTTTGTAATAGATTTGATTCAATAAAATCAGCCTCATGCTATACTGGCATAAAACCTAATATAATAAGTAATTGTATCAAAAATGTTGGATATCATATATCACCAATATATGGGTCAGTATTGTTGTTCGCAACTGAAAATGACGAAGGAATAAGAGGTTGGTCAGATGATTTGATGACAATATAGTTGACGCACTTTTTGACAATGATCTACTGTTGTAACCATATTTTATGATAATCTTTTTCATACTTGCTGACTCTCATTGGTAGGATATCCGTTAATATACTGTCAATAATAGGAAACTCGCGTATTAAATCGTCCATATCATATTTTACACCTCGCAAGTAAGATCGTATCTGATCAAGTAATTTTTTGTAGGTGATACTTGCTGTTTTACAAGAATGTTTTTTCGTTTCAAGTTTAGGTTCAATCTTTTTACATGCTATTGAAAGAGAGACACCGACACCAGATATTATTAACAAAAACGGATTTAATAATACTCCACTTGAGATTATACCAGAGCTAGTCATTAACAATGGCAAATATGATATTACTCGAAGTATTCTACGGTAGTATTTATAACATTCTTTTACACACCAGAGGTTTTTATGATAAAATTTATAATATTGCATTAGAGCGTCAACATCTTGTTTTGGAATATCTTCTGAAATATGATTGAAATCGATGATATGTTTTTTCATTATACAATTTTTTTTATTCAATATTAAAAGTTCTAGTACCAGCAATCGAATCAAGAAACTCACGGAAAATATCATTTTTAGGATGAGCTATAAAAATTCTGTATTTGTCATAAACATCTGACGAGGTATCCTTATATCGTTCATCTGTTAGTACCTCATTTTTCTTTAACCAAGTGTATGAGTCAAAAGTATTTCCTACTTTACGTTCATACAAATCTGTTTCATTCACCAAATTACTGTAATCGCTTTCTGTTTTATCAATATACCCTAATACCGAGCTTATTTGATCTAACGTGTAATTTTTTAAAACATGATGTTGTCTGATAATTACATATGCGACCACAAAATTTGCTAGCATTAATTTTTTGAGTGATTTTAGTTCAATTGTTAGTAGACCAATAGCAGAAGCTATTTTTAACATTAATTTTTCATATGGTTTTGTGAGTAATTTTTCAATTCCATCATAATAATTTCGTAATGACAATTGTCTAGAGCGCTGGATTGATGGAAATGGAATATCATCTACTTCATCTATATCGAAATAAGAATCAGGCTTTGCTACCAAATCTGTTTGTCTGACTTTATCAAAAAACTTTTCTCGCTCAGTATCATTAAGATCACTAATTTCATCGTCAAAATTTTTATTTTTGATTATCTTTATAGATCTGTCAATAATAATCGGATCAAATTCTGGTCTTTTACGTATCATTGACAAAATTCCATTTGAGTATGCTTTAATAATTCACTCAGTGTCTGGTGTCATAGTAACGATTTTAATTAGGGTTTCTTTGTCGTGGTAGTACATACCGAGATACTTAAAAATTTCTCGTTTTAGAAAACTATTGTATAACTTTTTGTTTCTTTTTATTCTTAATATTTTAGATTCCATAAATCTGTTGAGACCATCATGACTATCTTCTACAGATTTTTTTATATCTTCTCTTTCACCGTAAGCTCGTTGTTTCATTAAGTTCGATTTTATTATCAAATCCAAATTTCCAAGATCAAGCTCGATCAATACTTTTTTAAATATAATTTCAACTTGTTTAACTTCTTCTAGACAGTCATCAGGATAACAGTATCTACTTATCACTTCAATATTTTCTATTGCTTCTTTTAGTTGTGGTCCCCGCATATACATAACACGAACAAATTTTTTTTCTTCCTCTGACAATGGAGAGTTTATCATTGGAATTGGATAATTTTATCTGGTATTTATCGCACGTGCCGCTAGTGAATCATCTCCAACCTTTTTGGCGGGGTAAAAAATATTATCATAAAAGTCTGTCGCAAGGTCTGTAAACCATTGTGTTGTCATTATTTTATAGCATTAGATTAAATTTGATCATCAAGTGTATATATTTGAAATGCTTTTAGTCCTGGAAATGGATGTTCAGCAGCAAAAACATTAACTCGAAAATATAAGTACTTTTTAACAATATTTTCTGTCGGGACTGTAAAATATTGTGCTGTTGAAATATATGTATTTACTGCACTATATAAAGTTGTCCAGTCGATTGTTACGACCCTGTAGTTAAATTACATGTGTGTTAAAATTTGAATTCTTTCTAATTCTTTTTATTTCATTTTTATTTCATTTTTATATCATTAAATATAATTATTATTATGATGATGATTATGTTCGCAGGGTCTGATATTTTGTTAGAAACATCGTGTTTATTTGAAACGTAAATGTGACTCGCGTAAGCACGATTTTTGCATGACGGTTTTGTCATATTAAGTAAACAGTCGGAAATAGCTATGTAAATGATTGGTTGTGACCACGATCATTACTAATAATACTTGTTCACATTCTGTTTGCGATATTTCAATATCTCCATGATTTCTTCATGCTTGTACATGAAATGACGTATGAGTTTGCTTTAAAATACTCAGGTAGCTGCGAACTGGTCTAGAGTCATATTGAAGAGTCATATTTTAACATCTCAGAGAGTCACATCATAACATCATATAGAGTTTTCACTACCTTAAGAAGGTATTCTTTTGTGCTGGAAAGAGTTGTTCGTTCGTACGTATGAAGAATAACATGTGTTTTGTTATTGAGGATAGTTCTACTTCGCCTACCTTCTAAATAATAGTTATTTTCCCTGGAGAACTACACAACTGGCTTTGGACAAAGACATTTGCTGAAATTATTTCTAAATTGGAACAGAACAATACAAATTCACAGTGAAAATTCTGGACATTTGTGTTTAACCTTCGTCTGACATCATCATCCGCCATCTTGGAACGGAACTGAGATTCAGACTACGTCAATTTAGAACTGTTTAGTCACAGGACTTATGTGTTTTCACAATATTAGGACAAATTTTTGGATCTTCGTAAATCGTAAGTCTTGTTTCATATATTTACCTTTTCACCGTGTTTTCTAGGAAAATAAATTATTTTTGTTAAAATTTACAAAGCTTGTTGTCTTCGCTCTTTTCTTTGTGTTACTTTAAACGAGCCGATACGTAACACGATATCATCGTTTGATCCTTCCAATTGCCAATTATAAATTCGGCCAACACTGGAGTTTATTCGACCTCGCAAATGAAATTGCCAAATAGCAACTGCAGTAGGACATTTAATTTTGATCCAAAAGTTTTCAACTTCTCCGTTGCTCGTCCACTCATGTCTATCAGAAAAAGAGTAATAAGGATAATTTTCAGGATAATATGATAATGCGCTTGCCTCAAACGCAATTCTGTTGTCAGTTGCTTTATAAAGTGTTGGAATATACCCAACATTGTTTTTAGTTCGTTTTATACCACTAGACAGACTATCAACATACGCTTTTTTTGTCAGATCATTATTGTTAACTGGAACATATCTCGTAGTTATTTTTTATCTCTCATATTTATATTGCCTGTCACTGGTCCACCAGATTTCTTAAAATATGGGGTAAGTTCTTCTTTTAACTGAACATAACTAATAGCATTAGTATCATTAGCTGGTGGTGAGGTTGTTGGTAAGCCAGTTATTTTTGAGTTATTGCTTATTATCAGGTTACCTGTCATTGTGTCGCCGGCTTTGTTAAGTTTATTATCGTCAACAGATTTTAGTTGTGAATAACTTACAGCTTGTGTTTTATCAAAGTTTTCTAGCGGATATACAGTTTCTAACCCAATAATTTTTTTATCTTTCATGTTAATATTACCTCTAACCGTTCCACCTGTTTTATCAAATTTGATATCATCAACATATGACAACTGTATATAACTTACAGCTTGTGCATTATCTTTAACTATAGTTGGATAAGCAGTTTCTAAACCTGTTATTTTTTTTACCTGACAAATTAATATTACCTGTGACAACTCCGCCAGATTTATCTAGTTTATTATCGTCGATGGATTTTAGTTGTGCATAACTAACAGCTTGTGTTTTGACAACATTTATTGGCGGATAATTTGTTTCTAAACCTAGTACTCGTTGATCTGACATAAACAGGTTTCCTGTCATTGTGTCGCCAGATTTTTTTAGGTAACCTGATAAATCAATATTGCCGTTTGTTATTGTACTTACAGCTGATGAATCTCCTAATGTTGTTCCAAATTTTGTATAATAGCTCATTATTTATTTATTGTCTGACAATTTTTATATAACAAAAATGGCAAAATCACCGATATTAAATTTTGATATAGAGCGGTTGGTGAAACATAAACATAACAATGAACTTCCAGATTGTCATTATCTTATTGTTGGACGAACTGGATTGGGAAAAACAAATTTGCTTATGAATTTACTGCTGGGCGATAATTTTAACTACGATCGAGTTTATATTTATACAATTAATCCACAGCAAGATAAGTACGAGCTACTTAACGAATATAATAACAAACTTCGTGATGATCTTGATACTGGTGAAGATTTTTTTATTATCAAACAACCAGAAGAACTTGTTCCAGTTAATCAACTTGATTCGTCCGAGCATAAGATAGTAGTTTTTGACGATATTCCGCTACATAATGTAGAGGTGAATAAAATAAGATCATATTTTTCACTATCACGTAATAAGAAATGTAATTCTGTTTATTTAGCTCAAGGTTTTTACAACGTAGACAGATTTATTCGGCGAAATACTGGTTGTTTTATATTATTTCCGGGACTGGACAACGTTGACGTTAGAAATATTGCAAACGAGCAATGTGGTGACGTAACAAAAGATAAATTTATCGATCTGTACCACAAGGCAACAGCGGATAAATATAACGTTTTCTTATTTGATAAACTTACACATGATCCAACTAAAATGTTTCGTTGTTTTATTGAAAATTATCTGCAGTAAGTTTTTAATTTCGATAGTCTTATTTTTATAAAACATAGTATATAATTATGGAAAGACAAGCAAAATACAGAAAACATATAGAAAATCTGAAAAAAACTTGTTCAATCTAAAGCTGAACTTAGGCAGATGATTCAACAGACACGACGTGGACAAATAATAGCTGCAGAAACAGCAGCAACAGTTCTCAAACCAGTTACTGAAGCACTACTTGGAAAACAGCCTGAAACTAAACCGCTGTCAGAAGAAGAAGTTAAGCGACTACAGGATAAAGGTTTAATTGGATTAGTCAAGGAACAACAAGAAGCAGCTGCTGCAAACATTATCGCCAGATCTGACGAAGAAAGAAGAAGATTAGCTGAGGCACTTGTAGCAAATATTGCTGATCCTGTTGCTAGACGAAATGAACTAAATCGACTGATTAATAATCCACTTTTACTTTAAAGAAGATTATCAGAATTAACTTTCCATGAGATTAGAAGCTTACTTGGAAAATTATCAGAAAAATTAGAGGATATTGAAAGAGAACAAAAAAATATTAGTGAGAGAACGATTTTTTTTACTGATTTTTCATAATCTGATGGGCTAAATGGTACTCTGGTTAATGAAATGGTTACAAATTCTTCAATTTGATGGGTTAAACAGTACTCAAAATTGTTAAAATCTGAATAAATGATCAAATTTCTTATAATAATATATGTTTGAGGCAATTGCACATATAATGAAGCGAGATAACTCTGCCGAGCAAAAACTCTCTCTGTAGAGTAAATTAAGCGATTATCTCCCTTGTTACTACGTCGTTACCTGTAATATATTACAAATGCAGTTGTATATATGTATTTTAACCTAACGAACGAAAACTTATACAGAAAATGTAATGTGCGATTTTTTTATACAGTATATTTTATGAAGTGTGTTTGGAAATTGAAGTAAATCCATGCTACAGTTCTACAATAACTGATTTTATTCACTACGCCAAGTGTGGCATCTTATATTCATCTGCATGTACACGCCAGGTGTGGCATGTTATATTGATCTGCATGTACTCTTCAACTTCCGGACTTACTGTGTAGAATTATCATATTTTATGAAGTGTGTTTGGAAATTGAAGTAAATTTATGCTACAGTTCTACAATAATTGTGATTTTATTCAGTATACTGCTCGTACGTAATTTGCCTGCTTATTTAGTATTGGGTTAACTATATGATAATTTTAAAAAGTGTATTTATATGAATCGGAAAGTGGTGCAGTGTTATAACGTTGGATTATTATACTGAGGGCCGCGAGTTCGATTCCTTTGGCTGACAAGTGTCGACAGTATCGGAACGAAGCCATTTTTCCTTAAAGGATGGGGAGCAAAGCTACAAGTAATTCAATAACCTCTCATCACGTTAAACAACATATAATAATAATAATTACAGCAGCAGAAGAAGGTCAAGGTTAAAAACTTGAATGTCAATTATTTTTAATTTAAATAAATATTTATTATATAATGAACTACGAAAACGTTAATGGTATTATTTCTGCTATTGAAAAATTACAACATGACGGAATAAAGATATCTGATAATCTTGATCCACAGAAACTTATGTGTGATTTTGAATCATTATAACAACGAAAATTCGATAATAAATACACATTACCATCCGATTATAGATTCATGAAATTAATTTATCGATCTATGTTAGAATCCTTGGCAATGGTAAATGACACACAGGTAAAGCTATTTGCACCTCTTGCACGTTCAATCGAAAAGATTAGATCCGAATTGTCTCACGAGTACGAAAGAAAAAAGATTATAAATAATCGTGTAACGCAGTTGAGAAAGATTATGTCATTTGATTCTGTCAAAGGTGAGACAAGTGAAACTGAGAGCAGCGACAGTGAAGGTGGACCCTTGACTGTGGTGATGGCTAAACAAAACCCTTGGCAAAATTGACAGAGTCGAACTATATACATTAAAAAAAATATTTATTTATTCTGAATCAGATTATTTCTTTTTTGTTGTTTTTTTAATTATTTTAAGTACCATTGACCCACTTACAGAGGACAGAGTTATCTCGTTTCATTATCTGACACAATAGGGATATACTGAAACGTAATCAACTGATCATATTTTATTGAAAACGTAGATTTTTGTATATTATCTGCGACATGTTTTACTGAAGCAGGATTAATACCGAAATATTTAGCAGCTGTATATATCGATTTAAATATTATTTCTTGGCCTGTCTCTGTATTTACAGACCTAATAACTCTTGCGTTCTTACAATGATTATTAACGCCATTTTTTCCAAACTTGCAATTCTGACTTTGTGTAACAATTCGTAAATTATTTAAAGAGATATCAAGTTTATTACCATTGATGTGATCAATTACAAATCCGTTTTTAATGACCCCATGAAAACATTCATAGATGAATTTATGTGATAATTAATGGTTTTTCCCAGCACGGAATTTGAGATAACCAGTATTAATGACATTACCGACTGTTTTTTTTAATCGACAGTGCCTGATTACACCATCACGAGATGCTTCAAAATTTTTTATTATAGGATGCGTTACAAATTCTTTTTGCTCCATTTATATAATAATATTATTTGTCTAAATCATTATTTTGAAAATCTAGCGAGATAATCTTCTGCGGTTTTTATAGGAGATTCGACATTTTTTTATCGTAATATCGGTTTAGTTCTCAATATTTTTACCACCGCATTTTACACATAACTGAGCTTTTCCTCTGACTCCAACACCACACTGCACACACGGTTTTGGTCCTAGACCACCATGTCTAACGCTTTGCATATTTTAGCCGCAGAATTCATTTACGAATGCTTTGTTACAAGGAGAAGTATATCCGATCATAAGCCAATTACATCGATTCTTTGTTTGAATCATTATATATATATACTAAAATTCAAGTTAAATATATATTTGTCTTAATTATAATAATGGAGGAATTATCCGCAATTGAACCTTCCGCCGTCTCAGCGGGAGCTAGATTTGATCTTGACAAACTACAGAAATCTAAATTTAGTTCTTCGATGCAAGATCTGGCTTTAACAAATATGGATATAACTAAACGTATCCGTGAAGCCAAGAAGGAATTTCGAGACGATGGTGCGGCTCATATGTGGTCGACATTCAGGATCATGAATACCATCGATGCTAGAATGAGTGATGAACGAGGTAGAGATATTATTAACTATCTCGACAATAAGCGATATAATATTCTAGCAAAATTTATTGTAAATACAGACGAAGACACTTGGATTATTCGTGATAAGCGTGACCCTATACGCGTTACTGGAAATAACACTGTTACATTAAATAACAAATCCAAACCCGGAATACTGACAGGTATTGACAAACCGTATTATGAACGAGCGTATCCAATGACTGCGGTTGTCTATGCAATATATCCGCTAAATAATAAACCTGACGTCAATGATCTCAAGCCGATGAGACTGTCAGAGTTAAGAAAAAATTGTGTAGCTGAACGAGTTACAGAACATTTCACAAACGCGATACGTGGTAATGGTTTAACAGATTTACGACGTAAAAAAATAAATACGTGGGCAGAAGCAGTTAAAGATACCGGAGCGTCTATCAGCGACGTTGCTGAGCTGGGAAGGAAGTTAAAATTTCCAATAACAGTGAAGACGTTAACCGGAGAGATTTTATATAAATCGAAATATGAATCAAGAGGAGCTTCGATAGATATTATTGATCATAACGCACATGCATGGACTGTGGCAGTAACAATATTTCCACGAGACAGAACGGTTAAATTTTATGATGGTCATATATTTGATTTTATTAGAAATATCAGTAAAAGTGACCCTGTATCTGTTGGTTGTTTTAAAGTTCCGAATATGATTATTACGATCAGTTTGTACGGCCTGGTGGGGATATCTATCGTACAGAATCTCTTCATGAAGAAATGAAAAATCTTGCGCTGAAATATACTTCTGACGATGTCAAGGTTGGACAGTTACTGACTAATTGTTTTACCGTTCCATCAGTTGCTGCTCACTTTGCTAAGGAGAAAAATTCATTGAAACCGACACGATTGGAATTTCTTGAAGATGTCCAGAAACGTTGTATTGAATATGGGCACGGTGGATTATGGAATACTAAATACGATTATAGCGACGTTATCTCAATTGATATGGTAGCGTGTTATCCTGGAAGTTTTCTTGGATACGGAGAGTGTTCTGAATACTTTAAGAGATTTGGACATCCGACACACGAGATGACCAGAGTTGCGATAAACGGACCCTTACCAAATTTTGACTTAACCGGATTCGCCTATATAGAATCATTTGAGTTTACGGAAAATCTCCATTCGATTACTTATGCTTGGTTTAGAAAACATTTTTCAGAAAAACGTTGGGTTCCAATAGTACTATTACGATATATGCTCGATAATAAAATATTGATATGATCGAAGGTAAATGAAGCGATTATATCGTATCGTCCACAGAAACAAGTTTGGTTACCAGAACCGGATAGATTTAATACTGATGATGTCAGAAAAGAATTTCCTGATCTTAACGAAGATGATATTGTTAAAATTGCTGATAATATATCTAAATGCAGGAAAGAAAGCGATGAGAAACTTGCAAAAGATCTTGGTAGAAAGATATTCGGTAAATTTACACAAGGAGGATCATATGATCATAAACGACACTGTACAAGATTAATTATGGACGATGCTGAACTCGATTTTATAATCCCTGATACAACGGAAAAAAAACACATTTATGAATCGAAGAAATGCTTATTTATCAGACGGAACCAAACTAGGTACAATTGTGAGCTATATTGATGGCGACTCACCGCAGCTCACTCATTTAAGATCTTCGATGCTAGCGTAGGTTTCGATAAATCTACTGTCGATGATAAATAGATTTCCTCGTTACGCTGTCAGAATTGCTACGGATTCGTTTTATATAAATAAAAAATATAAGGATTTGTTAAATCCGCTACTCGGTAAAGGTGAATGAGGATCATGGAGAATAAAACAAGAAAATATATTTAATTATTCTGAATCTGCCGACATTGAAATTAACGAAATATATTACAAGAATAATCAAATATCAGAATTGTCATCTGCACCATCTGTATATGATACTGTGGCTAGACATAAGACTGTTTATCTTAATGGATGTGGTGGTTCAGGTAAAACAACTCTTGCGATTAAATTATTCCTGAACAACCATTGACATATAATTGTTTTAACACCTACACATAAACTCGCCAGAGAAATAAAAGAACGAGGAGTAAAATCTCAAACTTATCATAGTTTCTTCAGACGGTGTGGAGACACGTGGACTCCTGAGCGAACGGGTGAAAAATATATACCTATAAATATTATCTGGGACGAGATAGGCACGGTATCTGCGGAAATATTAAAAATATTTCTTGAATGGTTATTGACAAAGAATACCGGTGTAATAATGTGTGGCGATCATGGTCAACCGCCACTCTTCGTCGGTCAATCTCCACATGAATGGTTAAAATCATTTGTAGATTACTACGAAGAAATAAATGATGATCATAGAGCTATTGATGAATCGCTGAAAGAGTTTGAAAGATTAATCAGACTACAGCCAGATAAAATACAGTGTGAGATAATGCGTAAAGTAATTCCAGAAACTACTATGAATGATTTTTTGAATTTATGGAGACCTGCTGATTTGATAGTCGCAAGTAGAAAGATAGTTCGTGATGAATTGCAAGAGAAATTATTTCTGTTACATAAAGAAATATTTTCAAATCTGCCTGTACCATTATGTTATCGCCCAGCAGATACTCGACGACAGATTTCTGGTGCTGGGATACAAAATCTTGTATTGAATGATATTGTTTTGGTTGCTGTTGATGTTGTTGAGAGCGCATTAAAGATGGATAAATCTCCGTGGACGTTAGGATACGCTATAACGATTCACTCGTCACAAGGATTAACTATTTCTGATACAAATGTCTGGATTGTCGATGATCGGATCGAATGGTCAAATTTAGTTTATCTCGCAGTGTCTCGAGTCAGAAGAATATCTCAGCTGCACAGGGTTATCATAGATTACGTGATAACTGAAGAAATCACGAGCGACTTTGTCGTCATAAAGAAAAAATTAGCGAGTTATAAGCAATGTGACAAAAAAAATAAGCGTGACTTTGATCTTGATGCTGAATTTATTATAACACTAAAACAACGACCGAATAATCATTGTGCAAGCTGTAACACAATAATGTTGTGGCAGTATTTGAATAATAATCCAAGACAGTTCACCGTGGATAGAATTAATAGTAGTCTTGGTCACACACGCGAAAACGTAATGCTAACGTGTCTTGAATGTAATCGACGTAGGGGTGCAAGTTTACATAAGTGAAGGTGGTGGTAATTGTGTGTCTTTAGGAATTATTTGTAATTGTTCACGTACAAATCCACGTTGAGGAGCCGTCGAATCCAGTCTGTAGATTACAGGTCTACCTGTGGATCTTACCACGCTGGAAAATGTATGTGTATTCACACTCCAGATAGGATCAGTTGCTCTTTTTTACCAACTTCAAGTTCACCAGGTTCATATAAATATCTTACAATTACATTACCTAATACTGGTTGAGGGGAAGATTCACGTCGGTGTATTGGTACATGTTTCTTTGTAATTGCATTAGCAGGCTTCATAGAAGATACACGAGTAATTTAATTATTCAACGCAGCTATCACACTTGGTAACCTTGCAACCCATTCACGAGATCTCTCCCCGGACTTAAAGTCAGTGGATATTTCCTTTGCATATTGATATCAAATAACCGCTCAGCAAGTGTTCGATTAAATCGTTCAACGATTGCCTGATCACGATGAATTTCAGTGTGTCCTCGTCTGATTTTAAGGTTATGTTTCTTCATCAACGATAATACTGCACCAAGAAATTCTTTACCAGGATCAAAGTATAATAGTTGTGGCCATCGCAAGAGTCCTCGTTGATAAATTCGTTCAAACGCAGATGCAACTTCAGTTGCTGTCTTTGTTGATAATGGTTCAGCTTCTTTATATCTACTTGCAACGTCAACGACGGTTAACGCGTATTTGTACGTGCGTGATTGACGTCTACCAATTTTAATGGTACCATGTGGTAAAAATAAAATATCTGCTTGATGAACTTCATTAGGGGTGCTGACATCGAAATGTGCGTACTGAATTTTTTTAGGTGGTGGTAGATAAATTTGCCATATTGCCTGTCGTGCTAACCAATTTGCAGCAACAGAACGTGAGACTTGCTGCTTCAGCAAGTTTACTAATCGCTGCTCTGCCTCTCCAATATCCTCTTGGGCTATAATAAACAGATTCCATTATAATAGTTATATAATTAATTACCAGCCCCTAACATTATTTTACCTTTCATAGCAGTTTTTACTAGGAAGCTAGCAATTTTTTCTCTGAGAGATTTATCGGGTATAGAATTTAACGCATGAATCAATTTCACATCTGCGAGATGCCGTTGTTGTAAATCTTTGCTTTTATACGCAACATCATGAACATGACACGCTTGATAAATGGCATTTATTGGATACTCTCCAGGTCTTGGTTGGTCTCGTTCATCAAGTCGGATATCAAGTCGAGTTCCAGGACCACACTAATTATATCCAGGAAGATGTTTCTCACTAGGGTATTTAGACAATGGAGCTCCTGGTAATTTCCCTAATGAAGCAGCGATATCACCACCTGTCTTTGTCGATGAAATAAATTTATATTTTCTTAGGCGACATTTTACACATTTGCCTGTAATTGCACGTCTTTTATTTTTTGTTGTTATTGCTGTTAATCCAGTGGTGGACGTGGGTACTCTGCATCGAACACAATATAAACTCATATTATTTATTATATGGATATAATTGACTTCTCAGCGACACGAAAGCAAGAACCAGTAAAGCACCATCCAGCACTACCAAATTCTATCAGAATGATAATAATAGGCCCATCTGGATCTGGTAAGACACAATTATTGCTTAATCGGATAATGAGATGGCTCAAGTGGGATAAATTATATTTGGTAGCACCATCTGTAGATGATCAACGGTGTTATGAAGTACTTAAAGATTATAACGAAAACGCAAAATTGCTGAATGAAGACGGCGATGATGTTGTTGATTTTATTACCGATATTGATGAAGCCCCATCCATAGACGATCTTGATGGATTTATTAATAACCTAGTGGTATATGACGATATTATGTTAGATAAACAATCAAATCCAGCTCGGATATTTTCCAGAGGCAGACACAAAAATACTGACGTGATTTATGTTACTCAGCGATATACACAAATACCGAAAGTGATCAGAGACAACTGCAATATTTTAGTCGTGTTTAATGGAGTAGATAATTATTATACCTGGTGTTCAGGGGATATGGGCATGATTAAGTTTAAAAACTTCTTTTCAAGAGCACAAGCTGTTCCGTTTGGATTTATTTCGATAAATTTACATGACCCAAGATCTAGCTATCGTATAGGTCTGGATAAAATCTTTGGTTAATTACTACAGCAGCATAGGAGGTGAACGACCAATATTGAGTGACCCGGCGAGTAAACGAAACACACCATAAAATAAAAACAAAGAGTCAAAAATAAAATAACAAAATGAGCTAATCCAATTAGAGACATCTTATGGTCAGTTAGAGGCTTTGGTTTAACGTGATCGACCTTGAGATTTCATTTTTGTAGGAAGCTTTATTTTGTAGAAAAATGACGATTCAGACAAGTGGTCTGTTCACCTCCTCTGCTGCTCGGTGAGACACGCAGAAATTAGGAATGTGATTACCGGTCTCTTGCATGCATTCGAAATTAACAAAAAATGAAATTCCCTTTCCTCTTCTGGTCATCTTCTTCCTCTTCCTCTTGGGGTTGGTATTTTGAATGCAACATTCGTGTTCCAAGTCCAAGATTTGATGATAAATGGAACATCGTTTCCTTCCTGGATATACGTGTACCTTGGCATTATTGGTACATATGACTTGTCCACAAGTAGGGCACAATCTCAGGAGGTGACAAGCACTTTTCCGCTGTGAACCTTGTGTCTTCAGATGTTGTTTGTGACAGGCTGGGCTGGAAAAAGTTCCCTGACAAGCACAGCAATGCCCTCGTTGTTGTCCTTCGTCAAGACAGGGTTTAGAGGCCAAACATCCCTCACATTTTGATCCACAATGCTTGTGTTGCTCTCGATTGGTATACCCATAGTCACATTTCTCACAATAATAACTCTATTCGAGGAATCTGGTAATACTGGTAATGGCACCGAAATGTTCATCGTGATGATAGAAGTGAATGTATTATCCGTCTTTGAAATCTTTGCCTCGAAACAACAGAGGCCATCGCACTTCTTGAGGATGTACTTTGAACGTTTAGCGTGGAGCCAAGATGTCCTGCAATTTTTGCATTTCAGGAATGCCGCAGGGTGTGTCTTTGGATAGGCCAGCTTGCTGTAACAGGAGTTCTGCTTCTCTTCGTTGTTTGGCTCGGTCTGGTTGCCGAATAGTTTTCCAGGCTCTTTTCCATTCTGCCGTGTCGTTCTTGTCGGCATACGTTCGTCCCACCACGATGGCTCGGGCTAAACACATCTTGCCTTGAGTGTTGTTAATTTTGGACGATGCTGCCCTTGATGCTGCGAAGTTCGTCCACCAATAAAAACACTTTTCTACGTTGTCCGGCCCCTTTGGGAAGAGAAACGTTGGCCATTTGCAGTGTCGCTTTTCCATCGGTGATGTGAAACTTGTGGTTGGACTGCTGTACGTTTGAATCTTGTCGATGACTTTGGAAGGTGTAAACTTTGATGGGGTGCTAAACTCGATCCAAACAGGGGACTTCAGACTGTCGTGATAAATGGAAAGTCTCAAGCGATCGTCTTCTTTGGCACGACATTGCTGTTCAGTGTGGTTAACAAACAATCCCACACATCGGTGACGAACCCCTCAGCTTTCTCCAACGGTACGTCGGACTTGAAATCTTTAAACTTCACCGTGTACGTGTAGGCAATGGTACTAAATTTTCTAGAGGAGCGTTTATCCGTCTCTCGAATGCGGTAGTACTTTTCAGGGGTTACTGGTGGTGAACTTTGGTTTGACGAAGACACTCTGGGTCTGGATTCTGGTTCACTCATGTCATCTTCAAAATCGCTGACATGAATTTGAGCCAAGACTTCAGCTACTGTGCGAGGCGATAGGTCACGTTTCTGCCTCTTACTGTCTTCTCCTTTCTCCACTAAATGATGCGATCGTTTCATCTTAAGTGCAAAAAGTCAAATGACTACATTTTAAACTCCATGATCCGTTATATATCAATGTAAAGCCAGTGTTCTCCCTATATAAAGGGTTAGTGTATTCCCTCAAAGTATTCATTTCACTCTCAATCCTAGCTGAAAGATGGAAGAGCCAACAAGATCGAACTTTTGATCAGAGCTTTGCGAGGTGTCATATGAAGGTTTTCTTCAGAGAAGCCGACGGACTACACCCCCTCCTTTCGAGATAAAAGTCAAGATACTTGCTATATCTGTCAGAAGAAAGTGCATTGGACTGCAGAGTGTCCACAACGTCAAAGCAAGTCAGTCATTAAAAGAGACAAAGGTCAAGATACCTGTTATCATTGTCAAGAGAAGTGATATTGGTCTTCAGACTGCCCTAACAAAGAACAGGAGCAGAGGACATAGATAGGTTCCGAACAGGAAGAAGAGGTACCCTCCGATAAGGAAAGCCCAGCAAGTCCAGAAAGAGAAGAAAAAGAACAGAAGACGAGACGAAAATGAGGAAGAAGAAGAGGAAAAACCTGTGACAGTGAAGATATTTAAAAAAAGGAAAGAGTGAAAAGACAAAGATGAAGAAAAATGAACTTTTTAAAGTGTTGTGTTGTGAAATTGGATTGTAAATTTGTACCAGAGAATATACCAGAAAGAAAAACGTAAGTGTCTCTTGGTATTGATATTTATAATAAGGACCTACACTCACGCACTCACACACGTACAATATAGGAAAAAAAGGGATTTTGAGTTTTAATTGATTTGGCAAACATAAAGTAATCTTTTTTCGAGAAAGGTGGGTGGCCCTGAAAGGGACCGTTGGGTGTTTTTAAAAAAAACAAACTCAGGAACGGGAAGTAATGAGCTTTAACTGCCTTATCCCTTTGCCACGGCCAAGGCCTACTTCTGGAACTTCTTCTGTCAATGATTTGGTAGAAATCGCTAGTGTTGGTATCTCAGGTGTAGTAGGTGTGTGGACGGGGTTGGGATGTTTGGCTCTGGAAGGTCTTTTTCTCTTGGGTCGTATTAAAGAAGTCTGATACATTTGTTTCAGACTCCTTAACTCTGCCAAAATGTCTAAGAGTACCGCCGCCGTTTAACTTTCTCTGTCCTCCTTCTCTTCTAGAACATGTTTCTTCTCTGCTTCTTCTTCCTCCTGTCGTTTTGTTCTTCTGGCCTCTTCTTCTTCTCGCTGTTGCTGTTGTAGGAGAAAAGCTTGTTCTGCTTCTTTCTGCTGTTGCAAATATTTCTCAAATTCTTCTTTTTGTCTATGTTTAAAATCCTCGGCGTACGGTAAGGAATGAGAAGGTGGTGAAGGTGCTGGTACCGGAACAAATTCTCGTGAAGAAGAGAGAAAATCCACTAAAACCCAATTAAAATCGTTCTCATCTGGAAGTAAGACCGTGTTTACTTTGGTAGCCGCTGCTATGCCATCACCTCTCGTCTCCACGTCTGGTGCACCCCAGTCCATCGTCTTCTAACTTTCCGTCATGTTCTAACTCTGTCGCATTGATTCACTGCGCACAGGAACTATATTGGTAATGTGACGTTACAGGTAGCTGTCTTCGGAATGGAAGACAGACTCCGCACTCTGACTGAATTTTGTAACGCGTGTTAGGATTGGTGAAAGAACTCAATCCGTTTCGATCCGCTCTTCCACTATGAATAACCGCGGTTCACCTCATTCCCTTCACCTGTTCTCGTCACAAGATGTGGACTAACGTAGAACCGTCTACCCTCCTATCGTCGATGCTGTTCAACCTGGACTTTCCCATGTATGTTAAATAATCATGGGCTATCATCCAGATCACCGAGACGGCCCTTTGGAAACGAAGGATCTATGTGGAGAGACAAGGCTGTCTGAAGCGAGTCTTAATCTACGGTGCAGAGGTCAGACGAAGTTTGAGGAAGAGAAGAAGATCCGTGCGATGCCCTCTATGTTATATGAATGGTGTTAACAAAAAAAAAAAAAGCCCTTTTTCAGGGCCACGCCATTGCCTCGAAAAGATATCTATTCTCTCTTGCCCTATTTGTGTATTTGTTTGTTTGTCTGTGTCTATGTCTATGTATGTATAGTTATGTTGTATTTGTCCCTACCTAGAGTAGCGCGTATTCAGGTCAGCCCATTGCAACATTGTTGCCAGTGTTCCGCACGACTGAAGTCAGCCACTTGCAACATTGTTTGCCAGTGTCCAGTACCGTGACGTCACCACTGTTCAATTTCCCTTGAAGCTAAACAGCCCCAATCTGTTAAATTCCCGTTTGAGGCTATAGTGCAACCCCCTCAATTTAATATAGAAGTCTACGTGAGGAAATAAATCTTGAGGCTATATTCCAAACGACGAAATTTAACATAGAAGTCTACGTGAGGCTATGTCGTCTCCCCCCCCCCATTATTCAGTAAACTGTCGGAACTGATCCTCTTGTCGTAAAATTTATTTTGAAGAATCAATTGGAAAAGATCAGACACCAAGTTATATTTGTGCTGCATTTCTTCTAATCATTCTTCTACAATATATATATATATATATATATATATATATATATATATATATATATATATATATATATATATATATTTATCTGCAACTAATTATGCAAGGTAGAAATATATATGTCTTCCTGGATTCTGTCGATAATTTCCCAGCAAATGGCAATTGCAGATGGTATGTTCGCTACGTTTCGTACAACGAATTTCTAATTGCTTTTGTAATAACACATTTCATTTGTAGTCAGAAAAAGTGATTATCAAGTAGGTGAAAAAGAAGTATCCATTAAAGAAAAGTATATAAATTTCATTTTATGTTATAATTCTACATAAGTCTATTATTCTACATTTTATGTTACAATTTACTCACTAACTAACTGTGAATAATTTCACCAGAGATAAAAGCAAAATTGTGCAAGATAATGTAGTTGTTACAAAATCATTGCAAAAAGTTGTGAAACTCCTAACAATGATACACTGGCGTACGCAAGAAGAGGGGTGGTGGTGGTGGAGGTGGAACCAAAATCAATGGTACTGTATATGTTTACTGGACAATGGATTTGTACAAAATCGGGGGATGTGGTGGGGGACGTTCGTGCAGTGATACTGGCCTGACAATAGCCGGGTACCAGCGAAGCTCAGTGATGATGCATAATTATAGATTGATCGCCACATCGCCGCATCATGTGCATGGAAATTAATAAGGGCGAGGATGATGGTGAATATATATATATATATATATATATATATATATATATATATATATATATATATATATATATATATATATATATATATGCAAAGAAGTAGGGATATTT
This sequence comes from Megalonaias nervosa, assembly GCA_016617855.1. Taxonomy (NCBI): domain Eukaryota; kingdom Metazoa; phylum Mollusca; class Bivalvia; order Unionida; family Unionidae; genus Megalonaias; species Megalonaias nervosa. The sequence goes on along the minus strand of JAECUM010013172.1, from coordinate 3,865 downwards.
TTTGCATTTGGGGGATAGGGTGTTTTGACGGACTTAGTTACGTCCATCAGCAAACCCAGTCCAGGAAATACTGTCATGACTCTACGTCTTACAATATGAAAGAAGGGAAGTGAAACCAACAATTTAAGTAAAATTCTACAAACAATTTATTTCCCTAGAATATAAAGTTATCATTCAAAGGACACCTGCAATACTGTGAATTAAATTCCAAATAATCATAAATGTCCTATCACAATTTCCATGAATATAGAATGTTCCGAATGAATTACAATAGTCTTGAATGTCCTGATATAACAATGATGCAGCTTGGAACGTCTTTGAATGAATTCAAAAAATTCCAAATTAATGTGTTAATCCAATGTCACTGAGCACTTTAGTAATTCCAACGAATAATTTAAATAAATGTTTCTTCTCGTATGATTTCTAATTCCATCACAACTGTAAACCCAACAGATTCTTAGAGAATGATTTAAACATGAATGAAATACGTGTTTATCAAACTCACTAGATATGCACATCTCCAATAGACCAACTACACAACAGAATGTTCTGAAAACTTAATCATTCCTAGTGGAACATTCCACTAATTGGAAAACAGTGCAATTCCTTGAACTCAGATTCTAATAAACATCTTCTTTACATCTTACACAAAGTCAGGTAGGCAAAAGCTTCATTAATCACTTTCAAGCATGGCAAACGTCAAGTTGGCAAAAACTGCATTCACAACCCTGAATCAGGGATAAACGTCAAGCACAGAATAAAAATTAAAAATGCATAACAATACTAAATCAAAACATTCTTTTTAAAAGAGAAACATATACTTCTTATATTTACAGTATTTTGCAACCTGGTTAAAATCTGACGATGACCGTTTAGCGGTCATATTTTGGTGACCTTTGAATTAGCCAATGGAAATGCAGCTTTCAAAAATATGAAAGTGAATCAAATCGTTAGGTGCACATTCATTCTCTTCATCTACACTACTCAGTCTCCAAACGTCTAGATATAAGACTTTATCTGATTGGCTGATAAAATTGGTGATTATGGTAATAACATAGGTTACCGGAATCTGACCCCTAAATGGTCGCTGTCAGATCTTCACGTATGATAGTGGAGATCTGATTTTAATCAGATTGCAGTCTTTTGTCCAAAACCTCCACCAAAAACAAAATATATTTCATTCTTTCAAACTTTGAATTATGTTTAAAAAGTATTTAATCATTACTTGGAAATGTATATTGTTACGACTATATGGTCTTAAACTAAGTAAAAGAAAAGAGCGATAAGTTTTGTAAAATTCCACAAATAATTAATTTTCCCTAGAATACACAGTGGAAATTTGAAAAGAACTTACAGTCATGCGAATTAAATCCCAAATACTCAATAAAGTTTCATCACAAGTCCAAATGTATAAAATTCTGACTAATTTCAGTGGTATTCCAAATAAGTTATAATACTGACTGTGTTGACAAGCCGATAGTCTCGAAGATGCTAGCGTGCCAGTGGCCTGTAGTGTGGAGATGTGTTAACAGTCTTTAGATGTATTACAATAATATAATCCAAATATGGTCTGTCTAACACCACAATAATTACAAATTAATGTTCCAGTCCACGAATATTGTAGATAAGCCCTTTCAACTGAATAATAATCTGAATAAATAATCCCCCCTCCATGAAATACTGAACACAACAATAAGACTGACTCTGCCTCAGATATTGAATGCAAGAATAAGTAATTTCTAAAGTAAACAAGATTATAAATCCCTCTACTTGGCAAAAGTTGCAATTATCATTTTCTGAAAATACTCTAGAACAGTCCAAGTTGTCAACAAGACAGTATCTATTACTAAAACTATAATAAAGGGCATGGGAAACGACCAGGTATTTCCTCGGGGAATACTAATGTCCTAGACCAAGACCAAAATAAACATCTTTACCTCCATTGATAATGATCCTAATATTTACCCACACTCATAGAGATATATTAACTATGTATTATTTGTCTACAAAATAAAAGTTACTGCTCAGGTACACAATGAACTTGATTTTGGACAATGTCAATCCAAAATACAATTATACATAATATATAACAGTAATGGAGGAAAAACTAACAAACACAAATTAAATATAAATTTAAAAAAATTGAGTATAAAGATGTTTTAATGAGTTCAAGATTACCTTTGTTCTTTTTGCTTAAATTCAAAAGAAAATAAAAATGATCTGGAGGGGCCATTCTATGCATGCTCTTACTTGTGAGCATGCTGCATTCTTATGCATGAGTACCAGGTTCGATTCCCTTGCTGATTCTGCTGCCGTGTTATGTCCATCCGCAAGACATCTATGGTCTTCCTTAGGCAAGACACCGCACTCTCAGTGCCCAACAAAACTAATACCAACATTCTGGCAAAAATAGGCTCCGACTGAGGTCTTACAATAACCGGAAGTCATAATTGTTAGTAAATGTTGAACCTAGAGCACAATGCCGTTTAGTTGAAACGATCAGATGCTCCACCCACACCCAAATTTTCGCTTTTAGGTTTTCCAGCAGCTGACAGATACTATATTGTGTATGCCGTATCCCACTCTTCTTGTGATTGTTACATTTGCTACCAGTCTTTAGCCTCTTGTTAGAACAGGATTCCGTTATAACAAGATTCCGTTATATACCGCGCATATGCCTGCCTGCGCCATATATATATATATATATATCTGACATGTTCTGCAAAAAAACACCCAGATTCCTTGCGATATTACAGTCGGCTACTATTTGTATGACGAACTAAAACAAAACAATAGATACATAGGTAACGCAGACTGGACTGTCTAGATATACGCATGTGCTTGTAGGATGTACAAAAGACTAAGAAATTATGCATTGGCTGTCATATCTGAGACGAAGTTTCTTCCTCCTCCTGCCACCCCCACCCCAAGAAAAAACAACAAATTACTAATAAAAGGTTATGTTCATAAACTCGTGCTAAAATTAAAAAAGGCCAGGTTAAAGGATGTACTTAACGGCATTATCAGTAGATTAATCGGACTTGTGGTGTGCGCCGCAAACAATTCTTGTCAACTCATAATTTTACTACAGCTGCTCCAGATGTAAAGGTTACGCATACTTTACGAAAAGAATTAATACAAAGAAAGTCCCACTAAATCCCATTAAATCCCACTAAAGTTGACTAAACAGTCCACAAACGCAGAGAAGCTGAAATGTATCGTTTAACTGGAACGGATACTTCCTGCATACTTGTATACTTGTATCAATTTTTTAAACTTGCAAGCAGTAAACTATACGAAGTCTTTGGCACGTTAATTGTTGCAGTCTCAAAAGGTTTATAACACGAAAGACTATACAATGATGAGTCAATAAGTCAAAACATAGCATGGACCTGAAAATATATTTTCGACTAATTCTCTTTGACGCCCACCTCCCCACCCATTTAAACCAGTCAACAACCGACGACTTTGTTTTATTAGCAAGATCTAGATAGTCTTTAATTTCAGTGTTAAATATAAACACCAATTTTAACCATTCATAACATGCGTACACATACATACATACATACATACATACATATATACATACTTACATACTATTTCGACTCTAGTCTAGGTTTTAAAATATGTTGTTGTTGTTGATGTTGTTGTTGTTGTTGCTGCTGATTTGCATCTTCGCCAGCCAGTGATCCGATATGTTAATGGGTTAACATATCTGAACCTTGGCTAGCGAAGATCCCCGGAATGGTAAAGACTGTAAGTGGTAATATCTATAAATAATCCCCCCACCTCCACTTTCCTGACATAATGACAAATAACATGTGTTACCGTTTTTTTTTTTTGTTTTTTTTTTTGTTTTTTTTTT
>JAECUM010013171.1:0-17019 GCA_016617855.1 Megalonaias nervosa | reverse complement strand
ATATATATATATATATATATATATATATATATATCTGTGTGTGTGTGTGTGTATGCCTCTGTGTGTGTGTGTTTTCAGTTTTGAATTATGCTCCTGAGGTATGGTTTTCACCACGTTGGCACCGTTGAACGTGTACAGTATACGATCAACTTCAAGGATTTCCACTTAAATACGTAGTTAGTTAAGTTAGTTAAGTTTTGGTTTAGAATATAAACTTCTGTCAGTATTATATTCAGTACTGCTTATAGACAGTGAAACAAAGTGTAGTATTAATTGGGTTACACATAATAGAGGGTCCTTTTAACAGATCCCTGTATTGATGAAGTTTGGATTTTTTCTGATTCTTCTAATTGTTTTAGATACAGATGTTTATCAATTGGATTGAAAAAATAAGTTACAAATTCATGATAAATAGTCTCAGTATAAACATACCAAAACTGCCTTTGGTCTAGAAGACTATTTCAAAATTATTTAACCGTAAACATAGATCAGCATTGACAAAATCCCGAGTACCTTCTCCTAATTTGGGAATTGAATTGGGAGATATGGAAGCAATATAATCGATAGAAACGAAATATATTGTATGCTGTGTGATAGCAATGATAAAGACGATGAATATCGGTTTCATTTATTGTGTCCAAGTACAAATAACTTACATGTAAACATTGTTAAAAAGCTCTTCTGGAAAGAAACATCCAAGGATAAATGCATTTAATTGTCAACTTTAAGGAATAATAAAACAATATGTACATTGGCTAAATTTATATATGAAGCATTTAAAAATATTTTATTTATTTATTTATTTATTTATTTATTTATTTATTTATTACTACTACAATAATTTGTTAAAATTATATTTTTATATTTGTTCATCAGCTCCTTTCCGGTTTGTGTTCAATACCGTTTTTGATTTCTGTTTAAAGTTTGCGCAAAGGTATTTCACATTAACATGCGTTCACTTATCAAACTGTGAATAGGAGGGTTGCTTATGCCGCATAGACGCTAGTGCGGATGATTCAACAATCTGACTGAAACATTACAACCAACATTCTTGATAGCGAAACCGTTTTTTGTTTACGACACAGGTTAACAATTTTCGTCGTGAAACATAGATTTTGGGAAAATTCTGATTTTGCAGAGAAAGATTCGATGAATATTTTAGGTTTCATACAATGCACATACTTTGTAATATTTGCATCTTCTCTAATTTTATGCTATTTTCAGGGGATATTAACATCAAAATATTTGTAATGGGATCAAAACTATTTGAACGTTATGGATCTAAGTCACGTTTATCGTACAGTGACTCGTCACAATTTACACTAAACACTCTCCCGATAGCTCAGTTCGGGTCCTTTAGAGTTCGAGAGCAAAAAAGCCCGGAGAAGAACAAATATACCGATATTAAATTTGCAGCCATTGCAACCTAACACTTGAAAACTTTTTTCAATGTGACCAGTGTCGTGTAAAGAATTAATTACACGTGATTTCATACATAAATTTCACAATCACAAAAAGTTCCAACGTTTGTTTACAACCATTATTTACTGTAAATTTTCAAGATGGATGTAAGTTTGGAACCAAACAGCACCAGTCAATAGCCAACTGGTTACTTCTTTTTTTTTTATTTTTTTATTTTTGCATTCTATGCTTTGGTATATGTTGCGCAACTGTCACTGAGAGATCCCAGTGACGTTGATTTGACTAGCAGGATTCGATGTGTGTCCACCGTGCAGCATGTACGCCTAAAGAATCCGATTCATTTCATTCATACAGATTAAAGTGCACTGGTTGTAACAGTTGTGTCTAAAATAGTAATTATAAAGTGGTACTTCATCGCATGAATATGGATAATCTGCAATAGTAATTATATAGCAGTAATCCATCGCATGAAATATTGATATGACAGCTTAAATATAAATGTATTTACAGATGTGTAACAGAAGATACATATACTTCAATTTTCTTGAGAAGAATTTCTTGTTAGTGTATCAGAAGTTTAGTTTCTCGAGAAAAGAAATTTAGCCATCTGCATTAGTACGTTTGTAACAACGAAACTCGTATAATTGGCTGTCATAACCTCTAGCATATGATCGTCAACAAATTAAACTGCTTTTCTCGTCAACTAAAATTATTTGAATATCAAAGAATCTCTTCAAGTTCAAGTTGAGGAAGTATTTAACACTTTGCCACGTGCATGCCATTTTCAGATAGACTCCCTGGAGTTCTAACGATAAGGAAACAGATGAGGCTATTCGGACCACAATGATTTGTTTTGGGCCAAATTTGCAGGAGTACCCCTAACGTCTCAATTAATGCCTAACTGACATTTGTGATAAAATCAATTACTTGCTGGAGATGTCAACGGATGTCAAAAGCAACTCACTTATCTAAACTCTGTGTGTATGCCAATATCGTCGCAATATGCTTAGAATAGGTGCATATTTGTGAATTTGTAAAAAAAAATGTGACAAAAGATGAAGTTCAGTATGCAGTTATTTGATTGATACAACACGGACAACAATTACATTTCCGAATATAGATTACTGATACATATTTTTAACCCAGATTTAAGAATATAATATCATCAGTGAAATGGAAGTGTAAATTTAAGTAGTTCACTGGAGAAATGGCAGATAAACGTACAAGGCAGCTAAAGTCAAACGGTTGTAATAAATAAGTCTCGCTACCTTTCGAAGAATATATACGCACACAATGAGTGATACACGTTGAACAAAAACTATTTACAGTTTGGCACAGAAAACCAAAAAATGAAGAGATATAAACTAAGTAAATAAAAGAGAATAACAGAAGAAATAACGTGATATCTAGAAAGAGACGTAGCATCTATTGATAACGCGAACACGTTTGGATGCAAAATTGCACCACTATATATATATGTGTGTGTGTGTGTGTGTGTGTGTGTGTGAGAGAGAGAGAGAGAGAGAGAGAGAGAGAGAGAGAGAGAGAGACTTTAGCAACTGAAGTAGCCCTCAGTCAGGTGCGGTGACTATGGTACTGTAGTAGTTACAATAACATACATAGCTATGGTATGCGTAGCAGTACCTTTCTTGCTGTTGTTAGTGTGTTTGTTTACATATTAGTAGAAGTCACATTAGAAGCAGCAGTAGTAATATCAATACTAATAACTGATACGGTAATAAGAAAGCCACACTACATATTAATGAGTTTGAATAATCATTTGGTTATACTCCAATTAAAAGATGCTCAACAAATTTAAATTCCAAAGGAACATCTCTAAATTTATCAAAGGTATAAAATCATTATGATGTTCAGCCCAACAGGGTAAGAAACGGAACCATCTGCATTCGTCAGTTTGAGACAAAGAAACATTTAATTGGCTGTCAAAATTCTGTGACACATGTCCTACACTAAATGCAGAAATTTCACTGTTTTCTTGACAGCTGAAATAATTAAATATCAAACGAATTCTTAAAGTTCAAACTGAAGAAGTTTTAAACAGTCTGCTCTGTGCATGCCAGATTCATTGAACTCCCATCGAGCTCCATTAATACAGGAAAAGATGAGGCTAATTTGATCACGATGGTTTGCATGGGGGTCAAATTAAATAAGTGCCCTTAATGTTTCAATCATTTCCAACTGACATTGATGATAAAGTCAATAACTTGCTCACAGCACGGTTAAGGATTTTAGATCTCTCGTTCATCCTTTTCAAACTTGTCTATTTCAACTATAAGTTCCAAGCTAAATCTCACCTCATGTGGACTCTGGCTAAAACGAAAGGAGGCTGGTGTGTTTATTGTGCGTCTGTCCCATGTGTTTGCGTATTAATGTACAAATATGTAAATTACATTTGAAGCAAACGAATAATCAAACTTACAATACAAAATTCAATTTAACATTTTGTGTTGTTTTGTTATAACATGCCACATGCAATTACCACCTTAATTATAACTCATAGAATCACATTCTTTATCAAGTTCTAGCACACATAGCAACAATTGGTGTGTGTGTGTGTGTGTGTGTGTGTGTGTGTGTGTGTGCGTGCGTGCTGTATACTGATCTTGAAACTATAAAGGCTTTGTTTAATCAATGGAAAGTAAAGTTTAATCGGAACAAAAGCGAAGTGTACTATTTACTACTAGATTGTCAGTTTTCCTTCCGAACCAACATTTTTTGCCAAAGATTTACACTTTATCATCAGCATTTCGGGGTAAGTTTTACTAGTTGGCAAAAGGTCATTATATATATATATAATCTATTTAATTCTGTATCAAACATGAAAGATCGCTGACGGCATTCTAATTTAAATTAACCATGAAGTCTTTAGATAAAAAAATATCCATGTCATTGATACAGCCACGTTAGAGCATGCAGAGGTTGATACGACGGTTGTTCTCACGAGGATTTCGAGTAGAAAAACTTCAATGTAAGGCAGCACTAATTGGTCATTGGACTTTCCAGAAATACCGAAATAGAAAAACACTAATGAGAAACTGGCTGCACAAAATTAGGTCAGACAAAAATTTCATCAATTATGGCTCTTTCATCAAACTGCATATAATCAGTGACCAGTTTATCATCATGATGTATTAATACGACTCAAAGACACTTTATAATCAGAGAAGTAGATTTTATTCCGAAAATAGAAATGTTACTTTCAGAATATAAAGGAGAAGATTTACCACTTACCCGTATAGCTTTTGAAACACCCTCCTGAAAATGTAAGACTTCAGGCGACTTATATCTTATGAAAATTCAGAACCACCCCAATTATTACAAATGCTGTGAATGGCAATATTCTCTCCGGCCATGTAAGAATTAGAAGTAATTGAAGTGTTATATTTATTTGACTAATTCAGTCATGCTAGCAGATAGGCAGCTGAAATTAAATCTCGTTATTGTTTTAGTCTTTAATAATCATGTAGATCAATTAAATCTCGTTATTGTTTTAGTCTTTAATAATCATGTAGATCAATTAAATCTCGTTATTGTTTTAGTCTTTAATAATCATGTAGATCAATTAAATCTCGTTATTGTTTTAGTCTTTAATAATCATGTAGATCAATTTAAATCTCGGTATTGTTTTAGTCTTTAATAATCATGTAGATCAGCGCAGAAGATTATTTGTAAATCTTAATAACCTACTTTTGTCTGCGACAATTGACCTTATACTTCACGGTTCATTTCAGCAATAGTTTGATTTAAATTGTATTTAAAATTGTTCAAAGTTTTGTTAAAAAATACTATTACATTTTCTTGACATTTTAAATGCATACACTACTAATGCCAAATATTATTCTTTGTATGGTACAGATCCATGTTATTTACTCTCTCTCTCTCTCTCTCTCTCTCTCTCTCTCTCTCTCTCTCTCTCTCTCTCTATATATATATATATATATATATATATATATATATATATATATATATACACGTTTCAGTTTAATGTAGCAACAAACGTAGAAGGTGCGTAATTCATTGTTCACTTTGAGGAACCAAGTTGTTTGGTTGTTTGCTTAAGCAGGCAAGACAAGCCCTACTGAAACACCTAGCGTAAGAGTTCATAATCTTTGGACCCATAGTAGTAATATTACCCTAAAGTTTCCGTTATGATTTTTCTTTATTTTTACAAATTTTATTTATTTATTTATTTTAGACGGGGTTATTGGTACTTGTAGCACTTGATTAGCTCTATCATGGGAGTTAAGTGTCTTTCCCAAGGGCACAATTTGGCAGCTTACCTCACCTGGGCGGGTATAGAAGCCGCAACCCTTATGAAGAATGCTAAGCATGTGGCAAATAACAGACCATCCAAGAACACTGGATGCAGCAGGGGACTGCGTATGACAAGTATTGCTTAAGATAAATGCAAGAAACTCACAACGAACGGTGCAAAAAAGACTAATTGCCGAATAACCTAGCGTTTTCGACTCTCTCCGAGTCTATGTTAAAGGCAATTACAGAGACAAGACAAAAATACTAACATAAAGAGTTTAAATTACAAAAGTGTACATGACTATGCCTAGTGGAAGCCTTGTTCGAAAATGTTCGATGTCAGGCCTAACTGGTTTGAGCTCAGATGATAAAACGTCAACCTACTTCGCATAGAGGAGCAATTGCGCAATAAAGTTTCTTAATGTAAACTGGTATAAAAGTATAACATATCCCGGATAATTTATTCTTTCTGTGACGACAGTAATGACCATAACAATCATAACACTAGCAAATGCTTCACAAAAACCCCAAAACCAAGAAAAACAAAACAAAACAACAGGAAATTATTGGTGAGGGAGCGAATAATGAGAGAAATGAATGAATTATTTAATTGAAAAAATGGGGGCCGTTAGCAGATGATGATTTTATTTACGTATGGATGCACTTTTGGAATTTTCTTGGTTTAAGTGGTTTGGTTCAGTGTTCTAAGGCCACATATCCAGCAAGATTACTTTTCTTTCCTGGTTTCAGAACTCCAGCTGCGGTTGTCAGCAAATATAGTTGGTATTTGGTATAAAGTCACTAAAATTACGCCCAGGAGAAGAGAAATGTTCTGCATCTGGACTTTTTTCGAGCTTCTTTGCCATCCAATCAGATCTGTGAAGAATTATCTTTTTGTGAAGCTTTTCGGTTTCTCAGATATATTGAATGCCGCAGGTCCTACATGTGATGAGATAAAGTAGGCTCTGTTTTGCACGTTTTCTTTGAACCATGTATGTTCAGTTTTACTCTCGTCATTGTGTTAGATAGGGTGTTGGTCTCTATCATGTGTTGACAGGAAAAATTAAATATAATGCACTAATTTAAGAAGCCTGGCTTTCAGACCAGATCTTTCGACACTAACAGGTGTGATTGGGTGAAATATATGGGTAAAATCTAAATACTTTCGACACTAACAGGTGTGATTGGGTGAAATATATGGGTAAAATCTAAATACTTTCGACACTAACAGGTGTGACTGGGTGAAATATATGGGTAAAATCTAAATACTTTCGACACTAACAGGTGTGACTGGGTGAAATATATGGGTAAAATCTAAATACTTTCGACACTAACAGGGTGATTGAGTGAAATATATGGGTAAAATCTAAATACTTTCGACACTAACAGGTGTGATTGGGTGAAATATATGGGTAAAATCTAAATACTTTCATAAAAATAGTCAATGTTTTGAGAACATTGAAATATAGACAAAAAAAAAAAAGTTAGAAAAAATACATTTCATCTACATTAGCTCATTCGTAAAATATTCATACGTGGTTTGGGGTGACTGTTTCTCCCCATATTTAGAAAAATTAGAAAAAATAAAATTAGAAGCGACTAGGGTTGTAACTGGCCTTACACGGTGAACCCCATACTGGTAATGTATACAGTGAATGTGGCTGACAATTTCTTTAATTAATACACACCTAAATTTAATAAATTATGTACTCTTCGCTAGTATTTCTATAACATCTCTTCTCTTTATTTGACTGATATTTTACCCCGTTTGGCAGGTGATAAATCTAATTATAATGAACTAAATAGATACAGTGTTCAACTTCTTACACAGATATAGAATCCTCTCGAAATTCCTTTTTAAATTCATGTCTACATCTCTGGAGTGCTCTTCCTGATTCAACGAAAATATAGTCAACACGGTCAACCTTCAGATACCTTGAGGTACTGGAATCCACAAATGTACCACCTACTCTACGGGGAATAGAGAGTTATTTGTGTTACATACCATGCTATTTAATAACTTTTGTGATTTAGACAAGTAATTATTTAACAATAATTTAATTGATAGTGTCGCTTGTAATTAGTCATGGTATTGAATACAGTTTTAATCTTCACGTATCTCTACACTGAAAATTTTGCTCTCATAAATTTGGCAGCTTCCTGACAAACTACTGTCTGCCTGAAGTTTATAAATACTCTGGAGTTTAGGTCCAACCAACCTGTCTTACCGCACCATTGCCAATGAAAATGTATTTCCTTTATGCCGTACGTGTGCTGAAACATTTAATCCAGACCAGTCTTGTTGCCACAAGGATGAAGAACACACTTTGAGTGGAACGCGGGCTAGTGCTGAATTGTTTCGTGGCATGGATCATGGAGAACGCTTGTCAAACGTATACGACATTAAGAAGTTTCCTACCACCGAACAATACTGAAGGACGACTACTTGAGTGCATGGACTTTTTCCGGCTACATCAACGAATGCCTAAATTAAAAGAACGGCACCGTTTCTTAGAAGGCATCATTTTGTAACAAGTGGATAAGAGCGCCGTAAGACGATCGTTTGCTAAAGTCATTTTAAATTTTTAAATTGTTTGTAGGGAAAATTGGCGATGTATTGTATTGCCCAAGACGGAATACTTGACAGATCCGGTCGCCACTTTCAGCTGATGGACGAAAAAGGAAAACTTGGAAATTATCCGTGAAGATTACATAGTTGCACACCCCAACCCCACGCCACCCCGACGAATTTGGAAACGTGAACACTGAAGCGTACGTGACAGCCAATACCCGTTTAAAATTTTATAGGATGCATTGGAATGTTTAGGTAATCGAGTCCTTTATTTCGACGCCGACAGTTTTATGTACATCCATCGTCCTCATACCCATCACCCAGATGTCGAAAGAGACCGTTTAGACGCATGGACGGACAAACACCCGGAACACACTATTGTACGTTTTACTAACGGTGGTCCCATAAGTTACAAATACCAATACCTATACCAACAGGGACAAGTGTATGTCAAATCCAAAATCAAAGGACCGACATTCTATTATCGATCGTGTCCACTGGTGAACTTTGATGTCTTAAAAGAAGCTTTAAGGACCGGGCAAGATCAAGACTTGTGAAATCATTAGATCCACATTAAATTGTACATTTACAAAACCACTAAAACGTCAGTCGCCATTTAGAAAAAGTGTGTGCCAGGAACGAGTGCGATTTCGAGATTACAACACTTTACTATACGACCACTTCGAGCTTCACTGTAAAAATGGCAAAGTTTCAAGACCAACATTTCATTGTAAATATATATGCCGACCCATAACGATGATGAATAATTCAACACAGTAACTGATAGAGGGGCCCACTACAGACTTTAATTTCAGTAATGAAGTTGATGTTGTGCCTTGAGACCAGATTGACGCCGTGCTCTGTTATTTTATCGATGCAGCATGACCTTGCCGCTCCACTACTTTCGAATGCGTTGCCGTTCGTATGAAGTCCCGCTCTACTAGCGAAAGCGATGCAGCACGACATCTATTCATTACTGGTAAAAGTGATGCAGTGTGTGCATATATCTACGGATCTTATCCAGAAACAGCGATTAGATAAACATTAGAACGTTCTATGCCAAATGGTGGAAAAGGAAATACTAGTCAGTCGAAAGAAAATGAAGGAAGACTATTATTCAATCTGATAGGACCGTTGTTAAAAGTGATTGCTTCCTTGTTAGAGGCAGTTGCATGACCACTTTTAGGAGTCACGAAATGTGGTAGAAGAAGATAAAAAGGACACCCTTTTCTAGAAAGATATTACACTTGTACTTTTGGATTTTATAAAATAACAAAAAGGCTCATCCTAATCTCACCACGATGGCACAGTTACAACAAGAACTACAATCGTCGATGGATCGAACCGATTTGTTACAAAAAGAAAATTCGCAACGGTACGGACAAGTATTGCAATGTCTTCAACTCTTTACAAAAAGCTTAGACGAAACAGTTAAACCTCTTTTGGAAGATTTTAGGACAATCATCAAAAGCAAACCCAAAGCCACCGAGATATACACAGCCACAAGGATGGAAGAGGAAGAAGACACATGAGAAGTGTTTTAAACTCCATTTGCTCCAATACCTAGCATTATTGCAGCTCCTTTTATCGACACCATCCCCTATTCCATGACGAGCTGAAATGAAAGCTCGGTCAAAAAGATAAGTCAACAACTTCTTCAACAAAGAAAAGGAGAAGAAAGAAGAGAAGACAGAAGTGAAAAAAAGTTTTCAAGTAAAAACACTTATCTAACAACCAATACAACAACAGATACCACACGAACATCAGTCTAAGAGTAGTACTGAGGAGCAAAAACAGAAGCAACTACAGTTAACACTTGTGTCGTGCTGCTAAAATTAAACTTAAAAGTGTACGTTTTTCGAATGTGCGACAATGGTTACAAGAACAATCCAATTAGACGTTACATAAACAGATTACGTCAAAACCATGGTGGCGGCAGGCATCGATCATCAATGGCAGGCCGAATTAATAGTGTTGAGAATAATGATGAAGACAGCATAAAATCATGGTGTCAAAAATTTGTTTTGTGTCATCGACGTGTTTTCAAAATCAGCTTGAATAGTTCCCTTGACTTATAAAACAAGTCCACAGTTAGTACGAGTTTAAAAACTTGGTTTGAAATAATGTGTTTGTAACCCTCTACGATAGCAAACAGACAAATGTACTGAATGTACGAACAAAGCTTCTAAAAAAGAATTGGAAAAGCAGCACATTCACTTTTTCACCGCTGAGAATCCTGAATGCAGATCCAGTGTCGTGGAACGTTTTCAACGAATTTTGAAAGGGCGCATGTTGAAACATTTTACACATCAATACACTCTCAAATACTTGGAAGTGATATCACTTATCGTCAAAGCTTACATTCAGTCGTACCATCGTTGCCTCGGATGTTGTGAACGTCACCTACCACCAAAAGAAATAAATTTTGTTAAAGACCGGAATTAGGGTTCGCATTGTAAAAATCAAACGTCCTTTTGACAGATGTATTCACCTAACTGGACAAAAGAATTGTTTCATGTCAGTGGACACGTACGTGGACGTATTCCTCCTATCAATCATTTAGAAGACATGAACGGAGAAGTGTCAAAAGAAACATGTTACTTGCTTGAGTTACAACAAGTGACCAGACAAGAAGACGATGTGTACGATATCGAAAGTAGTATCGATCGAAGAACACGTAAAGTGGGCAAATGTCGATTTGAAGAAGTGAAAGTGAGATGGAAAGGATATCCACCTAGATTTAATACTTGGATTACCGCTTCACAAGTAATCGACTATAAACAAGAAGAAGCAGTGACCATCATACCGTTAATCACAGCAGCTACATCTTCTCAAAAATTTCCTCTATTCAAGAACTACAGGAACAGCGTCTGTGGATGTGAGGTGAGAACGTATTCCTAAATCTCAACTCGTCTTTTTCTGCAAAATCATCTTGGTACATTGTGTCATCGGAAAAGTGATTGCAAATATGAATTTGCAACAAGGTGTTAAACAATTGCCGAAAATGTTAGTGAGAAGTTGTGTTGGCTACTTTCTTCCCAGTCCTTCACTGAAATAACTATTTACAGTAAAAACAACAACGTTAACCCAAAGACCAACGCCAGGCACCACCATGGTCTTCATCTAGAATTAAAGATCAATAACATCCAGGCAGAAACGACAACATACACCGTGCCTGCCTCATGCACCTGCAACATCTCAAATACAAACTTTATGGCTTTAGAGTATGGGTCAAAACTAGACCAACAGTAGAAATAAGGGCAAAACCCAGGACACACGACGAGGGCGAAACTTCTCGACAACAGCTCCATACGGTCGAATTCTGGGCATTAAGTCAAGCAATTAAATGGATACAAAAACCCAAACATCAACGGCAATTATAATCAGCGACTCCCTCAGCATTCTGAGCTCCCTGGAATCGGGTAACTTTTCTAGCAGGGAAAAACGGTTGAGACAAGTCAACCTGAGGTTCAAAACACTAGTCCAAAATAATTATACTGTATACTTCATGTGGGTGCTATCTCATATTGACATGCCTAGAAACGAAACTGCCGATAAGAAGCAAAACATAAATAGAGAGAAGCCTGTGCTCAACAACTGGCTTACAGCGACCAGGAAATCTACAGTATAATTAGGCAAAATATTGATAAGAAATGGCAAGGGCAATTTGGCGACAGCCCATAAGGACGCGGGCTTGATAACCTGCAAAAACTAAATACATAGTAACATCAGTGCCCCAATACTGGTGAACACAAGACACTTAAGGCATAACACCACCAAATATTGGAAAACCCTTCAGCCGGCAGCATTGCTAGGTTCTTACCAAGTATCAACATAACAGGCATTAACTGTCCACATTGACCCACACCAGAAACATTACACCTTGTTATCAATTAATGCCCCAAATACAATGAGGAGAGACGAATATTCAAGGATAAGCGCAAAAATCTCAAAGCCCCAATAACTTATCCAGAATTCCTACAACGAGGAGCTACAAATATCGACATGATATATAACAATATCCTGGGATACCTTTCTGCTATAGGAAAAAGAGGGAAAATAGAATCCACAGCTAGAACATAACGTACCACATTCAAATTAAAGACCAAATCACTCAACTAAATACAATCCATTTATATCCATTACAAAATGGGAAAATCCTTCATGTCTAGACTGAATGAGGTTGAGCCCCGCCACCAGAGCGAGAACTGGAGACATCATTCCTACACGGAGACTCTGTTCGCGGTATGGGCGGCCAATCCAGACTTCCTGGGCGGATGCCCCCGCTCCTTTCTGAAAATCACGGGAAAACCCCAGTATAAGTATTGACTTGTAAAACACACACTTCATTTCATTTGAATTATGAAAAAAAATCCATCACTGATCTCTTCGTCATGCTATACTCCAACTTATGAATATTGCATGTACTTTCCTATTATAAAAAATAAACAACTCCACTTTCTTTCTTCCATCGTACGATATTGGTGTTGGAGAATGTCCAGGAAACAATACAAGGAAACTCTCACACAATATTTATATGAATCCTAGACATAATCCGATAAACAATATAGCCCTTTCTTCCCTGATAGTACCGTGCTAACTAAACTGCCAAAAGTATAAAGTTTGTATCTTCTAAAAATTCAATATGCAGGCGCACGACGACAACATTCGTTTGTGGAAACATCTCAACCCTGGATAAACAGGAGTCATCCAGTGACATTCTCCTCCTTTCCCGCTTCCTGACATGTAAATTAAGAATTTTTGCATTGCATACATAAAGTGTTAAATGGGCATTGTAAGATTACCCATCAACGAGTAATTAGGCAGTAGGCAAACAAACTGATCCAGAAAACCCTGACGGGAAGAATACTATCTTCTTAAAAATAGCGCAGGACTTAGTAGAAGACGTTTTGCGTGAAGAAAGCATCAAGGAAAAAGAAGACTGGAAGGAGAGACAAAAGTAACAGCAGAAAAAACAACAGGAACAGCAGAATGAATAGCAACAACAACAACAACAAGGAGAAGACGTTGAATCCAGAATGGTGACAGTAGAATTTTCCTTCTCCTTTAGAAAGAACCGGTCCTTTGATGCGGTGAGGCCAATGTTGATATATATCTGTCCGTCCTCCTAGACGATGAAAGACAGAACTATTCACCAGAACCAAACTGCTCTTTTCAGATCTGTAGAAAAAAATAGATACTAATAATTGAGTCATAAAATGTGTGTCTTGTGTTTGTGCTTGTTTGCGTATATTTGTATCGGTATTTGTCTTTCCCCAACGATAGCTAAATGTGTAACTTTGTTGGATATGGTTGTGTTTGTGTGAGTACAGAGTTTGTCTATAAACGCTAACTTACCCTCGTGTAAGCCTATATAAAAAAATCAGAAAAAGTTTCTTTTAGGTCCGCGCTATTTCTGTTCTATTTGTATTCTGTGTGAGGGATGTTCATTCTACACAGCCGAATTTTGGGCAATCAACGAAGCACTGAAATGGATAAAAACTCAAACCCAGCTGCGCCATGTTATCATCACGGATTCTCTCAGCGTCCTCAAAACCTTAGAAACAGGTGCAACACGAAGCAAAGCAAATATGCTCGAGGAAGTGATGCAACATATTCGAGAACTCGAGACAAATCAACACACCATTGAATTCCTCTGGGTGCCATCACACATAAACCTCCCCGGGAACGACAAAGCGGACACAGTGGCAAAAAAGAACCTCCACAGCAACGAAACACACTCCCTCACCTACAGCCTCCAAGAACTCTACAATCAGGTTAGAAAGAAAATAAACACAAAATGGCAACACATATGGAACAACTCCTACAAGGGAAGGCATCTCCACCAACTACAAAAAGAAGTATCCAGGAAAATCATTACCCCAAAGGACATGGAAGTTAATGACTTAAGGATTATCAACAGAATCATGACAGGAAAAACACTACTGAAAGGGAGCTTCGGAAGGTACCTCAAAGACCAAGGGAACCAAACAACCAACTGTCCTCACTGCCCAATAGCAGAGACGCTCGACCACATATTCAACACATGTGCCACCTACAATGTGCAGCGGAACAGCTTCCAAGAATACCAGAAACGCATTGGATCACCAACAACATACCCAGAGATATTGAATAAGACCAAGAACACAAATATAGAATTTACCTACAAAAACGTCATCTCGTACCTAAAGGGGATCCAAAAACATGGTCGCATATAAACAAAAAGGAAAACACCAGCAACACAACAAACCAGGACTATGACAATGAGCCTAGACCCACGGCTCAGAGACAAGCACTACCAGCCATCCAACACGCCAGCACCCACTTATCCTACTAACCTATTAACCAGGCTTAACAATTAACAATTAATCCTAATACACGTACCCACCAGACAACATACCAACAACAGGACCAGGACTAAAAAGGGGACTATGGCAAAACGCCAGCTAAAAAACAAGTCCCCAAACCAACCTAAAAGGCATAAGGAATCGAAATCCAATGGTAACGACGAGAGAACCAGGACTACTAGACATCATAACAATGACAACAACAGGATTAAGCTGGACACAGGGTAAGTAAAACAACATGCAAACACAAAAGGACTATGGCAAAACGCCAGCTAAAAAGCAAGCCCTGAAATCAGCCTTAAAAGGCACAAGGAATTGAAAACCAAACGCAACAACGAGGGAGCCAGAAATACCATTGAACATCAGATTCAACTAGGGAAATAAGACTATGGCACAAGGACCAACTAACGGGCAAATCTTAACTAAAATACCAAGACAAAAGGACACATAAGGGCACTAGCAACAACAAGGGAGGCAGGACTATGGCAACAACTGCCAAGCCAAAAGACGAGTCCTAAAAAAGAACTTACACGCATAAGGAATCGAGATTCACCTTTAACAGCAAGGGGGTGCACAGCGTCACAGACGGACTCCAATAAGTTTAATCGGAAACACAATCGCGTCGAGGGACAGGCAAGTTTAACAAGGGCAAACAGGACCAAGACATCGAAAGCCAATCATACAGAACCAACAATATAATATAGACTAAACAACACCACAAAAAACACTCTGTACATAGCGTGCGACAAACTAAAACAACACTGCTCTAACACTATTCAACTAAAACAAACTAACAAAGCACACACACCCACAATAGCTAACATAACCACTAACCAACACATAATCAACTAATAACTAATACTAAAGGGAAGGAAAAAAAAATAAATATAATAACATGTATATACAAAATATATTTAAAAATAAAAAAATATATATACAGTATGTATATGTGTGTATATGTGTATGTATGTATGTATGTATGTATGTATGTATGTATGTATGTATGTATGTATATATATATATATATATATATATATATGTGTGTGTGTATGTGTGTATATGTGTGTGTATGTATGTGTATATGTATGTATGTATGTATGTATGTATATATATATATATACCTTATCTCTTCTCTCATCTTCCCCTCCCATCTCCCATCCCATCCCCCATGCATGACATTAACAAAACATAAAGGGCACAATATCAATTCTAAATTGACGATTGACAGAAAATAATCAAATCAAGAAAAGGAAGACAAAAGACAAGAGAGAGGCAACTGAGGAATATAGCAAAGTGAACACATGAAAACGACTGCAATATTAACCTCCACTTGGCGGACAAGAACGAGCCCTTCCGGAAGAACAGAACAAGGAAGGTCCAGAGCCTCCACAGGGCAAGCACTAGCCCTCCAACACCGGAAGAACAGAACCAGGAAGAACCAGTACCTCCACAGGGAAAGCACTAGCCCTCCAAATCAAAAACTAAAAAACCAAACCCCAGTCCCTCCCATGGGCAAGCTCTCGCCCACACAAGAGCAAGCACTGGCTCAAATCCATACCCTCTCCATGGCAAGCACTGGCCCACCTCGCCGTGGAGGCACTGGCACAAACCTGGGCAAGCACTGGCCCACCTCCTCGAGCAAACACTGGCTCAACACTTCCGGACAAAAGCTCTCCTTTCCACCCATCCTCTACTAACCCCCTCACTAACAAATAGGGCCCAAAACAGGCGCTAGGGAAAACAGACTAGCGAACACCTGGGTGGAATCCTGCGTACAACAAGCCTATTTTGAACAAAGACTTTCCACTATAAGCCCTCTCTTCACTTTCCTCTTATTCCACCCTCACCTTTACTAACACAAGGGACCTAAAACAGGTGCTAGGGAAAATATACTAGCAACACCTGGGTGGAATCCTGGAAACAACAAGCCTGTGTTGCCCACAGATTTTCCACCAAGAATCCCCTTCCCCCCACCCACCACCACCCTCTATCTCTACTCTCACCCCCTACTTTTATATACAAGGGAGGCACTTCCATTGGCAATAGAAGGCCTCATTCGATAACACCATCGTACAAAACTACCCTGATCCTTTAGTCCCTCCGCCATCAAAAACAACAACTAATACTAACAATGCGTGACCCCCCCCCAAAAAAAAAAACACACAGGGTTGCTGACACCCGGCTGATTGGTGTAATTTCGCCATTAAAAGTACGCTTAGTACACAAAATTCCAACTACACAAGGATAAAATAGGCAATCTTCAACTCAGAAACTTAGATCAATTGCACAGGTGGCCCACACAGTATTGGGGATAGGGAACGTCCACTAGCACAACTGGACAGAATTTGACATACAATCACGTCGGTCCGGGCCCTTTGGAGCGTACACGGCATCAGCGCTTGG
>JAECUM010013170.1:0-66033 GCA_016617855.1 Megalonaias nervosa | reverse complement strand
CAATAAAGCTTTCTTTTTACGATAAGTCAAATATACATGTGGTAAATAAAACAAAAGATGTAATCTTATGAATGACACAAAGTATGCATGAAATAATATATTTATATGCACGTTAAAGTGCATCTGCTATTAAATTGTCTTTTTCCTTGATGTGCCTGATGTCAAAATTATATTCCTGCAACAACAAACTCAACTTTAACAATCTCTAATTTTTTTTCGTCATCTTGCTGATGGAAGTAAGGTAGTTGTGATCACGAAACACAATAATCGGAGAAGGATTCTGAACTAATGGAAACTTCAAAGTGTTGTAATGCAAATATCAAAGCCAAACATTCCTTATCAATTCTGGGATAATTTCTCTGGCGTTTATTTAATTCCTTGCAAACTATCACACTGGATGATCAACACCATTTTTATCTAATTGAATCAATACTGCTCTAACCCCAATATCATTTGCATCAACTGACAGTTTAAATGATTGACTGAAATAAAAGAAAATATAAAAGTCAATCAAGTTAAGCAGAAATAAACTCAGTTCAATTAAATATATATATATATATATATATATATATATATATATATATATATATATATATAGAGAGAGAGAGAGAGAGAGAGAGAGAGAGAGAGAGAGAGAGAGAGAATTGTTCGAAACATGATCAGCCATTAGTCATTAACGACAGTATCAAGTTCAACTTTTATGCTTACATTTACAAGCCAGACATTTGTTTTGTAATCGTCCGGAGATTCCAAAACTAAAATAAAATAGTATAAAATAAAATACACGTAAAAATAGATCTCAAATGATATTATCTCATGAACTGAAAGCAAATCTCCAGCATTGCAAGTGAGGCCCCCAGAGTATTATAGATTTTCTAATGGTTACCTTAGCTGCACAGGTCTTGTGTTATATTCTGCTCGAGTTTACATTAGCAGTACAAGTCTCGTATTATATTATGCCCGAGGTTACCTTATTTGTACGAGTCTCTTGTTATAATCTGTCCGAGGTAATTACAAGTCTCTTGTTCTGTTCTACATGAACGTACCGTAGATAATCAATTTTCTAATTATATTCTATTTAAGATTACCTTAGAACAAGAAGGCTTCTGTTATGTTCTGCCTGAGGAAAACATGGCTGTGCAAGACTCAATTAAATTCTGCCTGAGGTTACTGTAGCTGCACAAGTCTTGAGTTATAGTATACCAAAGCTTACCTTAGATCTTCAAGTCTTGAGTTAAATTCTAGCAGATGTTACCGTAGATCTACAAGTATTGAGTTATAGTCTACTTGAGCTTATTTTAGATGTACAAGTCTCATGTTATGTTTACTGATAACGTCGATAACACAATATAGTCAATCGATTTGTGAAGTTTAAGTAAAGTAAGAGACATTGTTGCACATAGCCAATAGATTTGTATTTAAACTCGGATACATTGTTGTTGGTGTTGTTGTTATAGGGTTTAACGCCATTTTCAGCACAAGATAGGCTATACGTGGCGGCCAGTATTAATGGTGGAGGAAGAATCCGGGAAAACCCCGGAAAAAACAACCGACCCACGAGATGGATACAATGTTGCTAGTATATTATGTCATAGAGAAATAAATAGACCATTTGTGTGTTCCTTATGAACGACAGAGTGAAATGCATTGATTTCACTTAAACGTACCTTGTTTAATAAAAAAATTATCCCTAACTTTATCCGAGTGCTTTGGTCACCATATTCGTAACTAAAAGGAATTAAATATATGTTTTTCGAAAATTACACAGATCGACAGCAGCCTAAAATAATATATTCGATGTCGCTTGCTGGATATGGACGACCGCTCCGGTGGCTTAAGTGGTTAGAACATCAGCCTTGGTTACGGGCGGTCGCGGGATAGAACCCAGGCCGAAACGTACCAAAGACTTGTAAAAATGGTACTAGCAGCTGCCTTGCTTGTCGCTCAGCATTAAGAGGTTAGTGTTATTACTGGTTGGTCTGGTTTCAGAATAATGTAACTGGGTGGGACATGATGATATATGTCTGCGGCATGACGCACCAGTGCTTGGCTAGACATCACGCAAAAACTTCAGTCATCAAAGCGGCGTGACTGAGAATTGTTAAAGCTACGATAGAAACCCAAATCTCTCTCTCTCTCTCTCTCTCTCTCTCTGGATATGGAATCAGTTATAAAGAATTACGTTTCTTCAAAGAGTTCGTGATGTCTGATAACTAGGTATCTCAAATCTTGAACGTGATGAACTATATCAGTTGAACAATGCCAGCATATTTGAAAAGCGGTTAAATGATTCCGGTATGGGTTTTCGGATCGTTATAATTCCTGAGAGTTTCATTCGACTGAGAATTGTCATCCAATATACAGAAAATATCCAAAAACAGTTTCATCATTGCTTTTTGCCAGATAGAAATAGAAAAATTTTAAACTCTTTCGATTATAGAAAGTTAACAGGAAGGATGACGATACGAAACTATGAACTGTCGGACATTGGATGTGAAAACTATATTGCGTTACGGAAGCAACAGGAGGTCTTTCACAGATCTACTACATGCGTTGACTCACTCAGGTATTAATCCATGTTTTTAATGTGGTCGATATAATTAAGAGTACTGTTATTCTCTAAGACGATTGTTTTATTTACGCATTCAATTCAAATCGATTTCCTTTATTATTTCTTTATTTCTTTATTTTGCACTTTCTAAAGCGTATGGTTAATTTGGCGATTCATAGTTAACTCAGGTCCACTTTCATGCAGTCTTAGTATGTGATCCCTACGTGGCTTAGTAGAATTTAAGAATTTGACTGTTAAAACGAGAATGAAGAGTATGTTCAGTAGAAACTATTGCTTACTATAAGTTAAAAACAACGTCCTAACTGTTACAGTGAATTAATTACTTAATAAATATAATCTATTGCTTACTATAATTTATGAACAATGTCAGTGATGTTGATTAAAAACTAAAGTGCATGGTAAATATAAAGTAATGTTTACTATAAGTTGAGAGCAATGCACTAACTGTTCAACAAGGGCAACATTGTATTATAAGTATAAAATACTAATATCTGCAATTTATGAGCATAGCTGTTTAAACGAATCAATCGTATGTTAAGTAGAAACCACTACGACAAATACTGAAAGCATTTATCGTCGTAAGGTTAAATATAGCAAGTAGGACAATTGATCACAGCGTCAATCTCAGTTGTTTTGTTGAGTTGTCGTCTATTCCAAATGGAGTCAAATGGGCAACTATATCACCTTTCAAAAAGAATTCCTTTCAAGCCAATCAAAATATCAGCTAATATGACAATAATCTTTGTTTAAATTAATTTCTGGCAAGCAAACATTGTATTCCTAACTATGACAATACTGTTTATTTTATGTGATATGTTCTGACACATGGAGTAAAAGGTACAGGGTATGTCAGAAACTGAATGTAAGCACATGGTTCTGTAGTATTAATGTGTTTGATGGAACTGTAAAATTAAATGTACACACACAAACCTACTTTTTACGTCATCGAAAGAGGAGAGAGAGAGAGAGAGAGAGAGAGAGAGAGAGAGAGAGAGAGAGAGCAAAGACAGAATTCCCTAGATCAATCGTGCCAATATTACAAAGTCAAAGTATATGGGTACATAATTTCAACAAAGACATACGTTGTGTTTGATGCTGGCCCCTTTCTGTGACTTTGTAATGAACATGAATGATAAAAAGTGAACCAAACATTTGCTGTATATTCACAGCAAAATACAACTATTTGGACAAAATCTATCTTATGTGCTAAGAAATAGAACAATAAGACATACCATATTATAAAGAATTTTTTAGGCTGGAGCCGCCATAAACTTGAATTTTATATACTGAGTAGATTCTAACATTAAATATTTATTTACAGTAAACGTGCTAAAAAATTTAAACTCTGAGGCAATCGGCATTGTAAACCAATTATAAGACTGTAGAAGCCAAAGAGCATTTTAAGAGATTACAACAAAGACCAACGTTATGTTTGATGCTGGCCATTTTCGTGACTTTGTATTGAACATGAATGATATATAGTGAACCAGAAAACTGATGTGTATTTACAGCAAACCATAATTATTTGGACAAAGTCTACTGAGTAAACGTGATAAGAAAAGGAACAATGGGACATAACGTATTATAAACATATGATTGTTTTATTACAATAATCAATGGCTTCACATTTTGATATAATAATGTTGCAAATGTAAAATTGTAGAATCCATTTTGTTTAATATCACTAAAAAT
The DNA here is from genome assembly GCA_016617855.1 of Megalonaias nervosa. NCBI lineage: Eukaryota > Metazoa > Mollusca > Bivalvia > Unionida > Unionidae > Megalonaias > Megalonaias nervosa. Next base: position 61,769 of record JAECUM010013170.1, on the reverse strand, counting down.
TAGTTTACATTGAGTTTGTATCCTAATTAAAGAAATATAACATATGTATATTCCAACCCCGAGGCAACCGGAGCGGTCACTAAATGTCAATGCAGTATATATAAAGGAAAATGTATTCAAGTTCGTTACCTCGAACAGCGTTACCTGCCCTTGGTTTATTTCTAGTTTAAATATTTAAAACGCGGAGTTGCATTGATCCATTGGTGCACGCTCAGTGTAATTGTGCGAGAAATCCCATTAATTCTACATTTTTAACTATGGATTTTCACCACAATCAGTGTACTTGCATTATAAACGTTAGATGTATACTGACAAAACATCGAGTTTTGTAAGGAAGCTGAGCACTTTACGGAAACATCGAGTTTTGTAAGGAAGCTGTGCACTTTACGGAAACATCGAGTTTTGTAAGGAAGCTGTGCACTTTACGGAAACATCGAGTTTTGTAAGGAAGCTGTGCACTTTACGGAAACATCGAGTTTTGTAAGGAAGCTGTGTACTTTACGGAAACAATCGTTTGTTGTAAATGTATGTGAAATATTAAACTGTATTTTCTCGAGCTACATAACGATATCAGAGAGACTATAGTCTGTTTTAAATTTGCCACCTTTTAACTGAACTGACAAACTGAATTCATTTATACACTGAATGCATTAAGGAATCAACTATGTTTGAATAATTATAATGATAATAATAATAATAATAAAATTGTTATTATTATTATTATTATTATTATTATTATTATTATTATTATTATTATTATTCAAGCAAATAGTAATAATAATAATAATAATAATAATAATAATACATTTAGGATTTTGAGTAAAGTTGTCTCAAAATGTTTCATTTTGTTGCTTACTCTTATGTTCCCCTGTTACCCGTTTTCTTTTCTTCTCCTTCTAAAAGTTTCGGAAGATTTGATATTCTTCAACTGAAAATACTTCATGATGCTCTTTCTGAGTACAAAGAACAGAAAACCTGAAATGAAATATAAAATTCGCCAATTCCTAAACCAAAACAGATTGTGAAAAAAAGTATTTGATGGTTAGTTTATGAGGGGGATACAGAGACAAATTGATGGAGAGGAAGACAGACAAAAAGATACGGAGACAAGTGGTGGATAATACTCCGATTACTGTATCAAGGATAAAAAAATCATCATTCTATGTTTAATACATTGCAATATGCGTGTAAAATAGTAGAATGTGTTTAACATAGTACAAATTGTTTGTAGTACAATGTTTGCATTATAGTACAATGTGTATGCAGTACAATGTATGTGTGCAGTACAACATTATAATGTGTGTAATACAACGTTAAGATATGCGTGTAGTACAACAATACGGTATGTGTGTGTAGTATAACATTGCAATATGTGTGAACCACAACAATATGTGTGCATTAGATCTGTGTAATGCGTATGTAGTATAATAGTATGTGTAGTACCAGCACAAAGCCGTACAGTTTTGTAAAATATGTGTTGTACAACAGTACTATGTGCGTATAGTACATCACAACAGTAAGCTTGTAGTACATCAGTAAAATTTGTATACTGCAGACATATAATGTGTGTGTAGTACAACAATATAATGCACGTGTAGTACAGCATTGTATTATGTATATGCGTGTGTACTACGTCAGCACAATGAGTGCATGTGTGTAGCACAAAATTACAATGTATGTATAGTAATTAATGTGTATGTATACAAATGGAACGGGTAAGCAGGTAATTACAAAGACTAACCTTATTTGCATACTGTACCTTGCGGGCAACACATTTCGAAAGATCTATTTTTCTAAAATTTGATGATAAATGTTTTTAAAAATGAATGAGCAGTTATTTGAAACAGTTTGTACACTATTCGGTTGCTTATATAAATTTAGGTTACCTTAGTCAACTCTGAATGCGCCCTGAAACTCATTTGACGTTTAGCTGGACATATTCTAAATTAAAAAAAAAACCAGCTAGAGAACTAAGACCTCTGTCCTTTACTAGTAGGGTTATAAATGTATGGTTTAATATATTAATACGAAATAATGTGGAGTTGAATACGCTTGTGCGTTTTTGTTTTGAACGAAGACAAAATAATATATCTTTTTGTGATTTAACATTGCTTAATAGAATCAATAGAACAGAATCTTTACTTGGTAATAAAGTCTCAGGCTACATGCATACGGCATATGAGAGCAACGTAATGCTTATATATGTTAGTAGCACTGTGTGTATAGATAGTTAATAAATTTTTTACGGTAGAAAAAGGTGTATTATACAACACAACGTAAACAGTCCATTGTGTTGAACACATTGTGTTACGTGTTACACAATGCATACGCATATACAATGACGAATATCTACTCATATATACAAAAGACATTAATATGTATAAGTACATACAAGTACATGCAAGCATGTATTCGTGCACATCCACCCTCGGGAGGGAATTCGTTTGTTATTGGCAGAGTTTTCATAATTATGTCAACAAATGTATTAAGACTTGTTAGTACTTAGTGAATGCTGGAGTAAACAAATTTATCAAACTTTGTTACATTAAGCGAAATTCATCAAATGTGTCATCCTTATCTCACAAGGTGCCTTTCTTGTTCTATATTGGTATGTTTCACCTCGGACCTGACTGTGTTTATGGATGCCAGTTATAAGGTTTCGCAACAATCATTCCTTTCTAAATATATCAAACACTTCTCAAAGTTTAAATCTCTTAAGAGTCTTGTTTGTATAATTGGTAAGTAGTGCCTTTTGATGTAGTTTCTAATCTTGCACCCTATTCATGTATAAATAAATTATGTAAAGAGTGTGCAACGCTTGCTCACAGAGTTTTTGTGTTGTGTTTTGGTACCTGACAGTGCGGATCAGTTCTTCCTTCTGAGATCCAAAGGTTTCTATAATGTTCAAACAATTTACAAATAAAACCGGAATGAATTCCACACCAAATGATATTGTATAAATTCTTGGTATTTTGCGTTTATTGTTTGTTGAGATACAAGATGAAATCGTGCTATACTGAATTAAAATGACAACTGCTTTCTTATCAAGTAACTCGTGCGTCCCTAGTTTTACCATAAATCTTTGGAATTTCAATTGCTTAGCAGGTAGTCGAACGTGATGTATATACCATTCTCATATGTCTTTTAGATTATATTTTTAGAATAGTTTACACATTTCTGGGAAACAATGCTAGTTTGTTTTACTTGCTATACGAATCTGACAGCTCATACGTAAACATACTTTTTTTGCAAAATACACAATCGAAGGACTACAGACTTGGGAAAGAGACACATTTGTTTCTTCTTTGATAGGTTTTGCTAATAATTCAAGCTTATGTTGGGAAATTACCTAATAGGATCGTCTCAACGTCTTTTCTAAAGATAATGTGCATATGCTTAGTGCACAGTCGATGGCCTCTATATAGTGCAAATAATTTCTATGGGGAGTGGTTTGAACCAAGTGCACTACCACACAAGGCAGCTCAGAGTATTCCAATAGTGCGTCCACGACATTCATTCATATTTATTCAGATTTATCTAAAACTGAATTACTTGCATGCTCTCTTTTCTTGACTCTCTATAAATTCTTGGTGTTTTGCGTTTATTATTGAGATACAAAATCAAATTGTGCTACATTGAATTAAAATGACAATTTATTTCCTATCAAGTAACTTTAGCGTTCGCTCTGAGTTTTGTCATAAATCTTTGGAATTCAGTTTGAACATTTCAATGCGCTGCATATTTTCAACACCTGCCAACTCTAACAATAATGGGTATAACTGTATGATTGAACACTGTAACTGTAACTCGGTTGGAATGTGCAGGATGTTAACATTTGTACAGAATAGATGCATGCCTTTTTATTTCCTGACCAACGTTATGTATTATAGGTCTTAAAAATGGCCGATTTCGACAAACAATGCCCAAGTATTTAAATTCCTCGCAAATGGAAGTGGCATTTCCACTCAGTTTTAAATTTAAATGAGTGCAAATGCACGATACAAATGGTATATATATATATATATATATATATATATATATATATATATATATATATATATATATATATATATATATATATATAATTTAATTTAATTGTTTGTTTCTTAGGGTGTTTTAAATTTTTTTTAAAATTTCATTACATGCTATTGTAATGTAACATTGTATGTTGGACTTTACCTTGTCCAAAATTTAGTTCATTTCTGTTTGACCCAAGTTGATTCATTTTATTTTATTCTGTGTAATCAACTAATACATCGCTAGATTATTCTCTATGTGTATGAGATTAAAATCAGTATTATTATTAATAGAAGTAAATATGATTATTTGGGTCTAGGTCATGGCTTTGGAATTTCCTAAGTGAATTTTACATAATCCAGGTTAAGGTTTGTATTTGCAAACATCGAGATCATTTTCATTTTAGAAGGTTATTCTCCATTATGTAATGAGATTTCTTAGAAAATGCTAATTGTGACCTGAGGTCAAGTAGCGAACAATATAATCTTGTAACTGAGAGGACATTTTCTCAGTTGTGCTTTAAGACTTAGCACTTTCAAACTGTATTATATGTTGTGTCCAGTATTTATTTTTTGGGCTGGAAAATATATTTATTCAAATTATTTATTTCAGGTGATTATTTTCTCTGGAAATACAAAAGTGCTTCGATAAAATTCTTGGATAGAGGCATTCACTGGAATTTATAGTGTATTGAAACCTGGAATTATATTACTGTGATTCAACAAAAGACTGTTGGCACTTGAACACTCTAGAATCTACCACAGACACCTCATCGCCGTCAGGATTTGGATTTCTTCTGGACTTGTACTGATTTTTATTCATTATTAGGACCTGTGTCTGTAATTCTTGGATTATTTGGGGAATTAATTCACACTACCCGTAATTTTTTTCTCATTCTCACTTTGCATTTTGGGAAAGATATTATTTGTCAAATTATACCAGGCTTGTTGTCTTTCACTCTTTTAAGTTACTTATTTGAAGAGCAACGACTTGAAATACAAACAAATAGTATATTTGTTGCCGTTAAATTGACATTTAGTTTCCAAATTTTAGTGTTCACAGAGAAATCACTACTGGTTTCTTGGAAAAAGTGTGCACCAGATGTGAATATTACAGTGTTATCTGCCTATAGCAAAAGCAACTACATGTAAAACATTTCAGTGTCAGAAGCGGTTGTTCATGCTTCAGATGCTGTACAATCGTTTTATGCACAAAGCATTCAGGTCGTTATGGAACAGTAAAAGTGGAGTCCGAGAGAGCTTTTCCCCGTGCCTAACGCCAAATAGAATTTGAAAAGAACAACGACGCTTGTCCAGCGAACATTACACAGCATTATAGTTAGGTATTATTTTTAATAGAATTCCCTTAAGACCCATCCTAGAGAGATTAAACCTTTTTCTTAGTAAGCCTGATATTTTAACATGTTATTCCTAGAAGCGTAGAGACCATTTCGAGTAATATTGCTTTGAACTCGTGCTTGTTTAGATTGCCTGATATCTTACATCCAAAACACATTCATTAAAGCTATTTAGTAAATATACAGTCAGCAGTCTATATAATTCATCCTACGCAAAAACTCCATTTTGTTGATCGCAGATCCCAGGAGACAGTCGAGACGCTTGAGATTCCTCTCCCATTTAATCCTGTAATAATAGTTACATACATGTATCATTTAGCAGTATGTATCTTAGACAATTGACATCATTAATCAGCTGTTTTTTCTCGTTAGTGAATTTTGATTAAAATAATGCAAGTGTTTGCGCACGTGTACACTCAATGAAATATTTGTATACCAAAAAGCATACAGAAATAGTTCCCATACTTTTTTGTACCTGTGGACCACTAATTGGTATTATATATATATGGCCGATATATATCCTTCCACAAAATTGCAGTCTACAAATGGAATACCGTTCGCCCAAATTATAAACCTACGTAATATAGTGTGCACCATTTCATTAGTAGTTTCATCAAACATAAGAATAAAAACAAAATCAAATAAACAAAAGCCTTTAAGAATAGATGAAACATTACATTTGTAATGCTTGAAAACGACATAGGTTTTAAACGTGCATATCGCTAAACGTTCGCACACGGTCGTAAGCAAATGGATCATAATACAAGATTTTTAATGAAAGGGTTTCTTTCCCCTCGAATGCAATATGTCAGAAACTCTTGCTTGATCAGATTTTGAGGTAATAGGAATTAACTTCGGCCTCATCCCACCACAGACAGGTTGACTGGCAATAATACATAGGGCACTTTAACAGTCAATGCTACTTCAGCCAAATTCATGTTAACATCATGTTTCTCTCTACTGGTCTGTGCGGGTATTTCACGGGTGGTGGTTCTATATATCGTTATTTGTTTACTTAAACTGTGGTTACATAAGACAGATCAAATTGCCCAGAACATACAAAGCATGTTACTGTAATGTAACTTTATTTACTGGATTTGAAATTGTCCAGAAAATTAATTCAGTTCTGTGTGACCTGACATTTTTTATTTTACTGATAAACAAGCAGTAGTAGAAACACTGTATGTAGTTGCTGACCTTAATTTAGGACCAGTAAGGGTTCTGGTAAACAACTTTTTAAAATTTTGTTTTATTTCATTCCCAGAGTAAGAACCAATGATTTCATTTAAGGCCATACTGGAAGTACGTGATGTTAGGCATGTAAAATGCTTCTATGTTGTTCTGGAAGAGTGGCCATGTGACTTTCATACGGGAATCTGTTTTGCGTTTTAGTTAGTCTTATAACTCGTGCTATAATAAGAATTAGCCAGTTGGGCTTAAAACCTTTGACACTTAAAGGTGTTTTGTTGTGACCAGTTTGAGTTGGAATTTTATTTTATGGAATTAGTGATTTTTCCTTGGAAATATATATAAGTGCCCATACAGAATTCTTGGACAAAGAGACTCCCTGAAAATTATTCGGAATTCAAAACTGGAATATTACTTTCTGTGATTCAACAAGGAACTGTTGACACATCAGTACAACGCTGACTATTGCATACGTCATCGCCCTCCATTTTGAATTTCATCGGGACTCGAACTCAGATTCATTTAGGACTTTTTAATAACAGGACTTCTATTTTTAAAATGTTGGATTAATTTTGGGTTTGATTCGTAATCCGTAAGTTCTTTTTCTCATTTTTACCTTGTTTTTCTAGGGAAATAATTATTTGTTACATTTTACAAAGCTTGTTGTCTTCCCTTTTTTCTTGTTTCTATTTGTAGGAGCCTAGACACGTAACAAATTAAAGGCTGGAAGGTGCAAAATACAGAAGGCATCGTTTATGAAGAACAGCAATATATTTATAACAAATATTGTGAAAAAGGTGGCAGGAAGTTGAAGGTATAGACACTGCTATATATGACACTTATGAAATGGATATGATAAATTCTTTAATATTTAGGAACACGTTGAAAACTTTCTGCCATTAACATAAATAGCGAAATAACAACATATATATATATATATATATATATATATATATATATATATATATATATATATATAGGAGTATTACTGAGTATAAGAACTTTGCGTACCTATAATGTGGCAGATATGGGAATAATGTGCATTACAACATGAAGGACTGAAAACACAGATGACGCTTGAATTTGGTTTGATTACAAAGCTAATGGAAAAAGACAGATCCAGATCATCACATGTAAACACGAAACGGTAAGCATGGACACTTGGTAAGGCCACTTCAGTTACACAATGTCCTTGTAAGATAATAAATGCCATTATGAACAAAGAGATAATATTATGACGTTGACTCCAGCTATATCTTATTTAAAATGGACAAGAGGAGACAAAGAATGCGTATTTGTTTAATAATCATTGAACCAAAGAAAAGTACATAAAATTAGATGTTGAAGAAGTCATGAGGAAAGTAAACTTCTTGCACATTTCATGCACATGAGGTATAGCAACACTATATTACAGTATCCCCCTCTATGCATTTGTTGACTTCTCTCTCAGAACAACCTATTAAAAAACGAGGAAAAAAAATGAATATAGACAACAATTGCTTTTATCCTCAATTTCTATCTTTCCACATTCGGTTGCTTCGTGTGACTATATTTTTGTTCTGAGATTCATATATCCAGAGACATTGTCATATGACACACAGGCTAAAATCCGCCACGTTCGTTTTTTTGACGGACTTTGTTTGTCTGGTATCTTTCTAGGACGGTCCAGAGAGAGAGAGAGAGAGAGAGAGAGAGAGAGAGAAACAGAGAGACAGACATACAGACAGACAGACAGAGATAGTGGAGGTTGGGTCGGGGAGACTTACCATAAATGCTATCATTCAACGAGAGAGTCAGCCAGACAGACATACAGAGATAGTGGATGTTGAGTTGGGGAGACTTACCATAAAGGCATTCATTCAAAGACAGACAGACAGACAGACAGACAGAGGGCGAGATGTGGCGATATGGTTGAGGAGACTTATTATATAGGCATGCATTCATTGTCCTTCTCTGTGTTTCTTTATTGGTCGATCAGTCAGCTGCCTAACAACCCCACAGAGTGACATAAATGCTGAGGGAGGTTAGATCGGCCTTCGAACATTTTAATATTAAATAAGATGCTTTGGGGCCCATATTAACAGGTTTAATAATACATGAACAAAGAAATAAAACTAAACAAATCGTTAAAGAGATCACAGTATATGCATTCCTCACTACAAATAAATGTAGCACCTCTATTCGTATATTGTTTCATATACCTTCGTGCCATTTATTTTCATATAATCCATCATGGGTGACATCAAAACAAAGGTGGATTCTGATCAGTGATCCGTAAAAATCATGTTGCAGCATGAATGATAAAATCTGAGGAAATATGTTGGCAGATTCGTTTTAATATGAACTTAGTGGCATATCACGCTCACTGTTATGTGGCTTGCTATCACAATGCCCATATAGTATTATCTTTTAACCGTCATATAGCACATTTTGTTGATATAACCATCAATCATATTTGTTTCATTTGTATTCCTTCATTCATGCTGCTTACTCGTTTTCTGCACGTGTTAAGATTCTTTCAAAGTATTATTATCATTTATATCAATAGTTTAGTCAGTGCAAATCATTTTGTTGAATCCATTTTTTATTGGAAAGTTGTGGGCAAGGGTTTCGTGTCAGATATATGGTTTTCAATCACAATATAAATACACATCTTATTCACGTAATCGCTTTTAGCATCTGCATTATAATCTGACCCAAACATGGACCATCCTGTTACAAGGATGTCAAAAGTGGATTGGATTAAACTGAGCAATAAAGTTACTTTACTTAGATCTTGAATGCTTTTCTTATGGGCTTCAGACTGTATCCTTCCTGGCTTAATGTGTGAGGCTGACCAATGATATCATTTACATTAAATATTTAGTTTATTTCTCATATGTACATATTACATATGGTTGTATAGCCCTCAGAGAAGAAATAATCAGTCAATTTGTGAAATTCCATAATTGTGTATTTCCGTGCACATCAGATTAGTTATCATGAAAGCAGTATAAAACATGAAGTCACTTAAACATCTACCAGAGAGCGGCAAGCAGTTTGGGTAAGGGGGCCTTAGTACAGGAAGGTCAGATCCGCGAAACAGAGGTTAGAAAGAGGGATATATCAAGGGATAACACGGAGATAGAGCAGAAAAGAAGGGAAGCTGAGTGTCACGTGCCTCCTATGGCATTATTTCTAACACCGGAGAAGGACGGGCAATTTAAATTTAAAATAGCTCGCAGCCCTCAGTCAGCAATGCCGACTGTCTAGATGTATAAAAGAATCAAGGTGAAAGGTATAACAATTTAATAAAATATCAACGTATTCAACTATTTCACCGACAATTTCTCAACCGTAATTCTTTTGATAATTATAAACAATGACCAGTTCCGTTGCCAGCTACTATCCTCATATGAAATTAAAGTCTTAAGAGAGTGTGTTTCCCTTTGGTGTTGATTCTATTACTCATCTTTCCGCCTCTCGCTTCTCTCCTTTGGTACTTCCGGTCCGTGCTCTCCTTGCACTTCAGGAATAAGATTCTAATAAGGGGAGTTTGTGAGGCGCAAAATTAGCACCATCTGATGCTGAAAAGCTATTTGAATAGGTTCGAAGGTATGCCACTGTCCAGAAGTGGAAACGAGATGAGTGATCGTTTCATCTTAGCGAGCTACTAAAGGGTAAAGCGCTAAATGTATATTTCATTTTACCAGCGAAATACGCGCTATATTACGAGGCGGTGAGGGTGGCACTCCTGAAAAGTACTAACACACCCATCAAGGGTTTCGGTAGACTTTTAAGTAAGTCAAACACGACAGAGGCGTGCCATTCACCAATTTCGTCAGTAGGACTGGAAATTATTTGTAGCAATGGGTGGAATGTGGTAAGATCGATAAAATGTTGTAGAGTATCACAAATTGTTTGCTTAGAAACCATCTTTTGACGACATGTGGCAAAGAGTTGCATATGTTTCTGAGTTAAAGTCCTTCACGAATTTATGTTTCATTGCCATACATGAAGGTTTTTCTCAGAGACTCGGGTAGGTTCCCAGAATGTTAGACAACAAGAACACTAATCAACATCACCACAATTCCAAGGAATCTGAGAGAGAAGAAAAACCTTTTAATTACGAACAAAGAATGAAATTATGAAGCTACGAGTGGCACAAAAATCGCATAGACATGTAATATTATACGTACAAAGAATTCGTTCACAATACGCCCAATTCGCCTAATCGAGCAGGGTTAGTCCAGAGAGCCGCGGTTGCCACTGAAGGCAGAGTAATGTCAGGAGGCGGAAGTCACCCTGAGTCCGTAGATCGTGCGCAGGGTGTTCGTGATGCTATTCAATCAATCGCCTCTAGTTCTTATCCCCGAGGCGAAGGTACCGACAGCAAGTGGTGCCGCAGATGATTAAACGTCACGGGTTAACGCAACAGCGGGTGTATGAGTGTCGTCGTAAAGCGAATCCTTGTAACGGATAATCAAATGTTTGGTTGAAAATTCCACCGTATTTTGTTCGATCAATCTATTGATCGCATTCCTTTTGCAAGGATAGAGAATGAAGCGTCTTACTTGGCCGGAACCATTGAGGCGTGGTGCATGGTTAACCGTTAGTAATGTCGAAGTCTTTAGATTCCCAACAATGTCTGGTATTCGGCTCTACAGCATGCAAGCCAAGGAAACTAAATCGCATATGCTAAAGGTGAAATAGCTGTTGCAAATGTTGACGGTTTTGGTAGCCATGACATATCTCCCGTGATGAATGTCATATAGCGGTCTAAATTTTATTCTAATGCTTGTGAAACTTCTTATCATTTCTAGTAATCGCTTTTCAACAATTGTATTTCAAACGATATAATTTTGAATCACACATCTTGAAAGATAAAAATTCAGAAAATCATTACATAGCTCTGTGATGTTAAGGATCATTATCAATTAACACTGCCACCATTGCCATATGTATAGCTGAAGTGTCAAACGTGAACTGACCATTTAGATACTCGATTATACAAGAATAAGAGATATGTGGGCATGTTACCAATGGGAACGTTACAAACGTAGACAGTGCTCAATGAAAATAAACTGTTGCTCTCAAGAAGGAAATGCAACATTTCCCTTCTTGTGCCATTTGTGTATTAGCCTTCTTGTACCATTTGTGTATTAGCAATTACGGGCACTAAAACACACATAAAGATTACAATAATATTCCATAAAGACAGACTTTAATAAAACGTACTGTATTACTGCATCGTCAAATTATATTTCAGTAGAATAACCACACCAAAGAACGTATAACCAAATTAAAAAACCATGTATGCTGACATAATATGATATCATCTCGTATATGATAAAGTTGACCTCATTATTATATTGAATATGCCGCACAATGGCGACATCACTCATTTCACAGGTCACGTGTAGTGGCCAAGCCGTGTTCCGGTCAACAGTGGCAGTAGATCAATAATTTGTAATCACAGAGTGCAACAACCTACGTTTATCCATATTTAACATGTTTGTTTTTTTTTTGTTTTTTTTTTTTTTGATGGGTTGCATCGCTTGTTTTGAATTCGAAATGATTTCTCTCATTATGAGTTAATTCAATATCATTCCAATCCTGTGGAAGTTGTTATAACGTTAGGTATATCACTTGTGCCACTAGAAAATGAAATTATGTTCCAGAGGTTGTCAGCACTTATGTATCAGTACCGTCCGTATTTACCGTTAAATCATGCCTAGCATTGGCAAACCTAAGCTTTTCGTCGAAACTAGCAGCTGTAAGCAATTTATTTCCACCTGAAAACTGCTGCTATTATGAAGTGCCATTTTATTGATTGAGTCATTCGGTTGTTTAAACCCATAGCCTACATTTAAACCCATCGTCTGCATTTAAACCCATCGTATACGACGCTATCTGATTTACGATTAAGTCTCTCTTTGCACAGAGTTTAGGTCCTCATGCATCAGATAGTTCGGTTTGATTCTGTAATTGGACTCAAAATTTGAAGATTGGTACTGTAAAGAAGACACTATTTCAGTGTTTCCTATTGAAGCAGTTGTCAGCAATATAGACAGTGACGATGTATTAGGAGTAAATAGACTTCTATCTTCTTTCTGACTAAACTGACGAATTTGTCACGTTAAACTGATGAAATAATCTTACTGATGACAATAGAGACGTCTTCACTCTTCAAATATGCTAGGAGACCCTAATTTTTAGATCAATTGATTGCTACTGATTTGCTTCTACGAATGCGTAAGGATTCATTAACTCAGCTTTCTTTCCTAGTGGAAATAGTTTGTTCCAGTCGCTTTGTCAATCGTGATCTACACTTTCTCGATTTTCACTCTATGCAAAGTAAGTTACATTAATGCCATATATGTTCACTATTATTTGTGTAGTTGTTAGTCGATCTCAGCATACGCACTCACTTCATTTGTGTGCCAAAAAAACAAACTTGGTCGATGCCTCTGCGTGGAGGCACCCAGGGTTATTGTGGTTGATTTCATCTGGCTTTCAATCTGTACGGGCCGCAGCTTAAACACATGTAGTACCTCGGCAGAACGAAATTTAAATATAATTTCAAAATGAGAATTAAATGATTATCATTACTAAATCTTGATTGTGTACGTATCGCACATGCTCGTCACATGATTAGAGACAAAAAACAATGTACTTAGTCAACAGTCTTTACCTCATTCATTCAGTGCTTCCTTCCTATAAATGGTCATCCATTCCGATGATGTAGATTATATTAATGACGAAACGCACAAACTATGTGATCATACAGTCAAACGTTTACTCTACATTGTTTACGTATTCTGAGAACTTTTAACCTCCATATGAGATTAAAACGAACCAGTTGTTCCTTGCTTAAAATACTGGAGATATCACTAGAAATAGCACCAAAGGCGGAATTCGCAAGATGATTATGACACATTCAATCGGAGAGCACGTAACATGCAATCCACATCTGTCAGTAATGAGCCACCTAACATGTTCACGGTCTTGTGTAAGAAAAGTACATATGGATAGACAAATATCAACGACTGACGCGCAGACTGTTGGGTTACGAGTACACACATCTTTCGCCAAAGCTAAACATACTATTGACAATGAGCCGAAACGGGTCAAGAGATCAAGCAATTATATATCCATATCTGATTATGGCAGAAGGAATCAACGTGCCTTCAAGAAAGTAAAAGGACTAAGACAAAGATGTATATATAATGTTAACATTTCAAACGATTTTCTTCCAATAGAAAGACGCGGAATTTAACACTGCCTTTCCATTTCGATTGCTTAACAGGGATTCGAACTTGATGAATATACGATTTTCAGATGTCTTTTAGATTATATTTATCTACTTGTTTACACATTTCTGGAAACAAATGCCAGTTTGTTGTACTTGCTTTTTTCCAATCTGAGAGCCAATAAATAAAAGTACTTTTTTTTGCAAAATACACAATCGACGGAATAAAGAGTTGGCAAAGAGACATATTCTTTCTACTTTGATAGGTTTTGCTAATAATCCAACCTTATGTTGGGACATTACCAATGGAAAAGTATAAGACTCGAGTGTGCTCATTTAAAACAGATCTTCGAGAAATTATTTTAGAAGGTACATTTCAGCTTCATATACTTGTGTATAAGCTGACAATTACTGTCCTTCTTCTGGAAATGATAATCATTCGATATAAGCTGTACATTAGCCATCATTTCATACATTGCAGAAATCAGTCTCAGTGGCAAACTTCATCCTCATTGCTTTGCGCTTCAGTAGAATAACACACTTGTTCATTGAATAAAATGGAGGTCATGTTGCACCCAGACTCTTGTGAAAGCCCACAAGTAGAATATTATTTGACAACGTAGAGATCATTATCATTTTCACTCAGTCTTTTCGGAAACCTTTCTAATTACTGGCATTTGAGTTGTTACCAGATTACTCTTCAGATCACGTTTTGTATTAATCGATTTGACAAAACGTATGACTATTAGACCTTATTTTAGTTGATGAAGAACATATCCAAATATTAGCATTAAGTAACTAAGGCGGCACTAGAACATACACAAATATTAGCATTAAGTAACTAAGGCAGCACTTACAGGCACTTCCATCTTACTTCTAATATATATATATATATATATATATATATATATATATATATATATATATATATATATATATATATATATATATATATATATATATAATTTTTATGCTTTACACCAATTACCCGTTGATGTAAAACTGTAGAAAGTACTGATGAAAACTAGTAATTTGTAATGGAACCTCTCGCTCCACTGCATGAAAACACGTTCCATGTTTTGACGATTTCGTAAATTTCTTTATTCAAATCAGTACAACGTTTGTCCAGATTGGGAGATGAATACACAGTTGTCAATGTAAGAAGTCCTTCAATGCATTTGTTTCACGAAGAATAATATTACTCTTTTGTACTTCGAACTTTATTACTGGATTCTGTTTTTCAAACATTTATAGACGCCAAATTTGACTTTGATCTAATTCTGCAAGAGTTTCATTTCGATCATTAGTGTTTAATTCCTCTCGGCTATCTCCGAAATATTAATGCCTTTAGTTTATTTAATATGACCTGCTTTTCTACATTGTAGCTTGAGGAATATGTATCGTTCACTGTAATACTTGAGAAACTATGAACATAATTTCTTCTGAACCTATGAACAGTTGCATTTGGACATATTTTTCACAGAACCTTTGAGCACATTGAAAGCTGCCAAACATGAGGTGATACCTCTCTCAAAATCTATTTTTATTGATGCTCTTTTCAGAGATTGATCACTATAAATCTTTAATCTTGTAAACATTGAACCAATGTAATCCTCATTTAATATATTCAACTTTGAATCATATTTAGATGTGGCAGATCTCCATCAGGAACATTTTATTTGTAATATTTCAAAAACGAAATGGAGATGCAACCTACATATTTTAAACTAAAACTGCTGCTCATTCTTCCAACCTTCTAAACGTGCCATCACATCAATGTATTCGGTTATTCTAAGCAATCATTTATGGCAGCATCTGTGTGTGATTCATTCACTTCGAATTAACCATAGTTGTATTCAGTTCGTCAGTTATAATTAGAAGACATAATTTGATAACTGATATTGTAATGAAGACACCAATTCAATATCTTCAGTTCAAGCAGTTGTTTTCATACATGTGAAGATTCAGTTCTGTTAGACTCTGACTAAACCGACGAGATTGACGCACATCAACTATCGATGCAGTAATCATGCCTTTTACAACAGAGAACCCTTCACTTTACAACAGAGAACCCTACACTTTACAACAGAGAATCCTACACTTTACAACAGAGAACCCTACACTTTACAACAGAGAACCCGACACTTTACAAATGTGTTAGGAGACTTTTGATATCTTAGCTAACGTGACTTCTACTTAATCACCATTAAAGCGTTTAAGCGTCCCAACAGCTCGGCAATATTTCCCAGTAGAGACGCTTTGGTTCTCTTCACTGTTTCAAACATAATTATATTATTTCCGCGATTATGAGTCTATCTGATCTGAGCTTGTTATTTGAGTCGTATTGTTCGGTCAGTTGTTTGGAGACCTCTACATTTCCATTCTCATCTTCTTGATAACATTCACCAAACATAAGGGCTCCTGTGACAGAATAAGGCAAGAAATAACTTGGTTTCGCCTTAGAACGATTTGATCATTTTCGTCGTACATGCGTACAACGTTACCTAGGGTGGATAATTATTTTTCTAGTTATGCGACTGAACTAGCACGTATCTCATAGTAGGTCGCTTGCGGAGAGAAAAACTAAAGGCACGGTATGCACGGGTATTTTACCTTTACTAATACGCATTTCCCTGGAGATTTAAGACAAGTTTCATCTCTAATTGACACATTGGTCTTTTGGATCTTGTCAAGGAGTGTACGTTTTCCATTTTTGTTCTACAGCCAAAGCGGTAAGTGTTATATATATATATATAATTTATTTATTTATTTGATATGTGAAGCATATTCAGTGTTAATGTCGTAGCGTGAAATGTTGTCTTTACCACTACGCGGATTTGAAACGTTGTGAATTTTTGAATTGTTACAAGTTGCTGTTAAGAGTCTAATTTAGTAGCATGTACCTAAATGTTTTAATTCCGTACCTGTTATTATGACCAGTTTGGTTTTATTTTAGCTGTTTGCGTGTGTGTGTGCGGGTACATCAGGCTCTCGGTGAGGCCGTCTGTATGTCCGTATGGGGATGGAAGCAGGTGTGACCATCAAGGCCATACAAGGACGGGACAGCTGATGTGTAAAATTGTGCGCATGGTGGATCCATGAAGGGTGTGTGTGGCCAATACACGTTTGGGCCAACCCAAGAATTAAGGAGAACTGTGTGGTTTGACAATGGACACGTAAACCAGGTCAAAATGTTTCGTTTGCAAGTTTTTACAAATATTTATGAGTTATACGTGGTTATGAATTATACGGGCTGTACAAATGACTGGGTCACGAGTCATGTGTTTGGTACAATTGTTAAGCTGATTCAGTTGATCATATTTGTTTCAATTGATGTTGTTTCAATCGAATACAAATGCGTCACATTCATTACATAAGATTATTTGAATCTTACTTTCATTACATGAGATTATTTGAATCTTATCTTCATTACTTGAGATTATATGAATCTTAACTTCATTTTGAACATATGAATCACATTTTTGTTTTCCCATTTGTAAATGTTTGTGTTAAGTAATTGAACGAGTCGTGTATTTGGAGCGTGAAAGAATCACACTGTATATGTTATAGAGGATATACATATTTTATCAATTCATTTCATAAGCTTCCATCTTTCATCACATTGTGTTTTGTTGTCATTTAATCCAAGCATCCGTTTTGGTCAAATCCTGTTATATTTGGTGTCAGAAGTGGAATGCTTTGGATTGAATGAACTACCAATACACTGTATTTATACCATAGGCAGGCTGTACAGTGCGGACCTTTAACAAGTGAATTTTTAGTAGGTCCGGGGTTCCCTATATGTACACATTCGTTTAGTTTTGTTACCTTGAAAACTAAGGTTGTTAGTTGTAGTTTGACAAAACTCTAAACATCTGTACTTAGTTCTCATCATCAAACGACCATGACATTGCTTAAGGATCTAGCTGAATTGGGACAACAACTAGGGTATGAAGGGGAAAATCTTAGGAAATTCATAAATGAAGAACAAGCAAAAGAACGGGATGAACGGGCAAAAGAAAAGGAATTGGAAAGGGAAAGATTGGTATTAGAAAGGGAAGTGGAAAAGAAAAGATTCGAAAGGGAACAACGACTCGAAAAGGAGGAAAGAGAATCAGAAAGGGAATGATTGGAAATGGAACAACAATTGGAAGAGGAATAATTGGAAAGGAAACAACAACTCTAAGAAAGAAAAAGTGTATCGGCAAAGGAAAGATCGGTATTAGAAAGGGAATTATAAAAACAGGCAAGGTTAGAGATTATAGAGTTAGAAGAAAGAAATAAACAAAGAGTACGAAATAAAATTAGAATTAGCACACGCTAGAATAGGAGAACAAGATTCTGCCTGCAGCAAATTAAAAGGCCCTAAATTACCTTTCTTTGACGATGAAAAAGATAACATGGATAGTTATCTTCATCGGTTTGAGCGGTATGTCGATAACTAGAAATGGAAGCGAGATGATTGGGCTCTTCATCTCATCGCTTTGTTAAAAGGTAAGGCTCTCGATGTATACTCGCGACTTCCTAGTACCAAGGTGTTTAACTAACACGCTCTGAATGAAGCACTGCTAAAATGGTATGAACTGACAGAGCAAGGTTTCCGGAAAAAAGTTTACTTATAGTAAACCTGAGAAGGGGGAAACCTTTGGGCAATTTATCACTAGAATAGAATAATTACGTCCAACGCTGGATTGAATGTGCTAAGGTGAACAAAATGTTTGAGGGTTTAGTGGATTTCTTGCTCAGAGATCAGTTATTAAGTATAGCAGGGCGGGATTTGAACCAATTTCGTAATAAAAAATCGTTAACAGATGTTCAAGACATGGCTAACCAAGCAGATCGTTTCGCTGAAGCACATGGTGGAACTCAAACCGTGGTTTCGAAAGATAAGTCAGGGAATCAGTCTAAGGGTTTGACTCCCAGAGAGCCAGCGAAACCAACTGAGATAGGTAAATCTGACAGACGAACAAGACATCAAGGTGTCCAATGCTATGCATGTAACGAATGGGGTCATACAAAAGCAAATTGTCCTAAAAGAAAAGGTCCCATGCATAAGGCAGCCTTAGCAATACATAACAACAATTGCTCTAATAGATCTATTCAAGAAGATATTCCTTTATATATTCGGTACGTGTATGTTCCCAGGAGAGCGGTTACCAACAGCGAACGGTACTGTTAATGGTCAGGCGGTCACAGTTTTACGTGATACTGGTTGCACAGGTGTGACTATCAAACGTAGTCTCGTGAAGGATAACAAAATGCTGGGGATTGAGACTCCCTGCATGATATTCGATTAGACGATCGATCTCGTACATGTTGCAAGAGTCAGGATTGTGACTCCTTTCTTGACAGGAACAGTTGATGCGCTTTTTATGGATAATGCAATTTACGATTTGACAATCGACAACGTTGAAAGGTCTCGACTTCCGACTATGGAAAATTTTAAAACGCCACTAGTTCTAGCCTTTGAAACGCGAGCGCAAACTCAGCGGGAGAAATGAGCGTTTCGGAAGTTAATCGTCCCCGAATCAATCGAAGGAATCTTGCGTGACGAATTCCTCCGGAAGCAAGAGCACGACACATCCCTGAGATCGCTTAACGAGAAAATCGCGTCTAACCACATTAAACGTTGTAATGGAGGGGGTAGTTCGAAGTTTATCAAACGAAATGGGTTAATTCATAGGGAGTTTACCACACAAAAAGATATATTGGCAATTAGTAGTACCTTTAAAATACCGCTCTCGTGAATTTAGTATGGCAGGTCATCTGGGTACGGGAAAGACTGCCAACAGAGTACTGGTTGAGTTCTACTGGCCTGGTGTAAATAGTGGCGTTACTAGGTTTTGTCGGTCTTGTGACGTATATCAGAAAACTGTGTCTAAGGGGAGAGTTTCGCGTGTTCCCCAAGACCAAATGCCCTTGATCGACACACCTTTCAAAAGAGTGGCTGTAGATATTGTCGGGGCCCATACAACCTGTAACCGATAAGAAAAACAGGTATATCCTTACACTGGTGGATTATGCTACCAGGTACCCTAAAGCCGTAGCATTGCGTAGTATCGAAACAGAGGTTAGCCGAAGCGCTAGTGGATATTTTCAGTAGGGTTGGAGTGCCGAAAGAACTTTTGACGGATTGCGGAACATAATTCACTTCCGACCTCATGAGTAAAGTTAGAAGGCTGTTATCCATAAAACAACTGAACACGACACCCTTCCATCCCATGTGTAACAGTCTGGTAGAAACGTTCAATGGTACATTGAAACAGATGTTACGTCGAATGTGCGTGGAACGTCCGCAAGACTGGGGCCGTTATTTGAATGCTGTCTTATTCGCGTATCGCGAAGTGCCCCAAGAGAGTTTAGGATTTCCACCTTTGAATTGCTGCAAGGAGGAACAGTACAGGTCCTATGCGAATCCTATGCGAACTTTGGGCAGGTAATGTCCCTGACGACGAAGTGAAAACTACTTACTAGTATGTACTCAATTTGCGCGAGAAACTAGAAACCACGTGTAAAATGGCACATGAAGAGCTAACACGATCGAGTCGTAAGTATGCTAAATACTACAATCGTAAGACGCTCGTTTGGAAATTCGTTGTGGGTGATCGGGTTTTAGTACTTCTTCCCACAAGTACTAATAAATTATTGGTTCAGTAGAAAGGTGGATACGAGGTAAAAGAAGTCAAAGGTGATATGGACTATAAAATGGACATGAATAGTAGATTGAGCATTTTTCATGCTAATATGCTAAAGTTGTACGTAGAAAGGAGCTAGGACGCGTTAGAAAAAGGGGTATTGAATGCAGTGTGTGCGGCGGTTATCAAAGGTGACGCGGAAATGGGAGAATCTGAGAATTTATCTGGAATATCCCTTGCAGAGTGAAAGAGAAGGGACTGATCAGGTGAATGTAAGTTCAGAGTTACCCAAAGATCAATATAAACAAATCAAAGAGCTCCTAGGAAAGTATTCTGATGATTTCACCGATAGACCAGGATGCACAACACTTGCAGAGTTAAAATAAAGCTATGTACATCTGATCCAATTAGGATTAAGGGTTACCCAGTTCCATTTAATGCGCGAGAGACAGTGGATGAAAAGGTTAGAAAAATGCTCGACTTGGGGGTGATTGAACCATCTAATTCACCATATTAATCTCCCGGTGTCCTTGTCAGGGAAAAAGACGGTACTAATCGCTTCTGTATTGACTTTCGTCAATTGAACAAAGTGACGGTGATTGATGCCGAACCGATGTCGGACATGGATAATCTTCTTGCGAAATTATCAGGTCACCGATATATTTCGAACTTTGATTTGTGAAAAGGGTATTGGCAGGTACCGATTGTCGAAGAGTCCCGCCAATTGACAACATTTGCTATACAGAAAGGGCTGTACCAAATCAAGATGATGCCATTCGGATTGGTAGGAGTCAGCGCCACATATTGTCGCTTGATGCGCAGATTACTAACGGGCTTTGCATTCGTTGACAGCTTTGTGGACGACATTATTGTGTACACGGATACTTGGGAGGAACATCTATCCTTTTAGGCTGAACTTTTCAGAAGACTCCGTGAAGCCAACTTCACGGTGCGACCTACTAAATGCAGTATTGGCCATACTGATTTAGAATGCCTGGGCCATATGGTCTGCTCTGCCAGGCATTTAAAACCTCACCCCAGCAAGTAGAAGGGGTTATGAAATCACATGAACCAAATCACAAATCGCAGGTTCGATCTTTTCTAGGTTTGATAGGTTTCTTCAGGGAATTTATTCCTAATTTCGCTGCCATTGCTAGCCCATTATTAGATCTAACAAAGAAGGGGCAACCAAATAAATTGTTATGGGGACCATCTCAGGAAAAAGCATTTAATGCATTGAAGGAAAAATTTACTAGTGCACCTATTTTAAAGCTACCTGACAGGCCACATAACATAATTAAATATATTGTATATTCTCTACATTTGTTTCTCAGTACTGAACTTTCCATTGTGTGACAATCAATGCAAATCATATGTTAATCAAAAATACCTTCAAAGATGACTGCACGGTGAAGTTGTTGTCAAAGATTGACCTGCATTTTTTCTGAAAGGCTGGACTGTAAACAAAGCACCATGCAATGGAACACATATTTCACTTTCCGATCATCACCAAGGCCTTATTACTCACTGGGCACTGTCGCCGAAATACACACAGACAACCACACGATAAGCTCATATTCTCAAGAATAAACAATTACCTTTAACCCTCTACCAAAAATGTACCAATAAAACTCATCTATCACCACCAAATGGAGAGAGGAAAAAATGTTCTAAAAATAGACTAGAACTATATTCGTGGGTTCTGAACTGGAAGTACTAATTGTGACCCGATGCCTGACAGGGTCAGACAGTTTCACCCCCATGGACAAAACTTCCATCCGTGATCAAATCAATGTCTCTTAAATACTGCTGCCAAGTTTTAAGGAATTTCATCCATGAATACGACAGTTACAGGTTTTTATCTGACACCACTGTAACACAAGCAAAAGCCAATTCCAAATGACCGAATATCAAAAATGCACAAAACGTAAAGTTTAATTGTGATTTTGCTAATCAAGATAAACACTTCAAATAAACTGTAATTAGTTTTTAGTCCTAACACCAATCTGGAAAGTACTAGAAAATAAACTTGACTGTTAAACTTTCCTAGAATATTCAATTTTTGAGACATAGTTTTATATGAAATTTAAATGTAACTTAAATTGTAATGAAAATGTAAAACCTGAAACTGACAAATGTTATTCTGTGGCAAAATCTCTCCATTCCTTTATCATGAACATCAATGGTTTTCCTTATCAGGTGTGAAGTAATTAAACCAGGACCTAGCAATCAAAGGTAACACCTGAAATCTGGTAGCATCTAAATACGCAAGCTAGGGGTACTAACCAAGTACATGACATCATTTCCACCCATGATGGGAAGGAGCCCTCATATGTTTGGCTTCCAATAGTATTGAAGAGTTGATGTAGTTCTCTGAAACCAACCTAGCATGCCTTTTCCTAGTTATATAAGTGAGAGAGAGAGGATACTTCTTGTATTTTACATGCAGTTATTGTAACGGAAACCATGAAAGGGTACAAGAAGAGGAAGTCAGCTTTTTTAAACTTGGATATATTCCACATAACAAAGGAGTTGGATACCTGACTGATGATACTCTACCAAGTTACAGTGCTGCATCTGTTCCAGTGGCCAGAAGAATGGATGCAGACAAGTTCTCTTAGCAGTGACAAAGCCGACATTTGGGGGTCTCCAGTCAATTCAGGCACCAGACTGTAATGGCACACCTGGGTCTGCAAATATTATACGACCATCATTCAAAGCAAAACTGGATCTGAAAGAGACAGAATTGAATGAGCACGATGGGACACGTATCATCGGCATTAAAAAAATGTTGAGATATGGAATGATATCATTCATCGCCATGGTGATCAAGTCAACATATGTGACAGACAAAAGTTCCAAATTGCTAATGAAAGAAAATGGGAACTTGCTTGGAAGAGTACTATGATGTATAAAAACTGCAGCTTTAAGTCACCAGAGTAAAAGTTGTATGAGGAGATAAAAACAAATAAACCTGTTCCAAATCCTGCTGCTGTAAATATGATGTTTCAAGCTGGACTACAAGATACACCAATTGGCAACACCAGGGCTAGATACATGCTTGCAGCCACTGACATTACGCCACCTAGCAGAACATCTATGCAAAAGGCCTTCAACACTGTAGCCAACGCAACTGTGGAGCTCAGTGAAATGGACATGATAGACAAGCTGAAACTAGTCAGACAGGTTAATGTCATGCGTGGTATTCAGCATCCGGAGCAAATAAATATTGCTTTTGAAGCAAGATACAATGCCATAAGATTTGGACATGAAAAGAAATCTGTTCAAAGTTCATCGCAAGCTGTTGGAATTGCCTGCGAAACTCTTACAGAGAAGCAGTACATTGTGGAGACTGCAGTAGAAAACAAGCTGTGTTGGACTGGAGCATGGCTGAAGGGAAAAGGTTTTGATGTGCAATGTCCAGGAGGTCATGTTGACTGCACAGCAAATCTGTCACCAGCTGCACCACATTCAGAGTATGAAATGGCAAGAGAAATGGGAAAAACGTTTGTGCTGCAAGAGATTCTCATTAGACATGCAACAACAGATGGAGATGCACAGGCTGCTGCTGGCTTCCAAGATGCTTACAACATTCTGCATCCAATGTGGAAAGTAGAAAAACTGTCGGACCCCGTCCATTTGGGTCGTTTACAGTTCAAACGGTATAATTCTGCAATATTTAGTGAAAAAATGTTTCCAGGAATAAGAACAAGAGAAGGAAAAAGGCTCAAACAGAAAATTTTCAGCCAAGACATTAAAGCACGCTGCAGTATGATCTTCAAGCAACTGATGGAGGACAACAGTGGTGATGTTACAAAAATTAAATGTCAACTTCCCCAAGTACTGTATGCCTCTCAGCGCTGTTATTCAGGGGACTACTCAAAATGCAGGCATTATTCTAAGGTCTGTGGGGGAGGAAGTACTAACAGCTGGTTGATGAGATCAGCATACATGGGCCCTCATCAAGTGATTCATCTTAACATGACAGAAAATGATAAGAATATCCTGTTAGAAGTTCTGAAAATGAAACTCTCCTGTGATGTTGTAGAAAGACTGCGACTGAACACATGCACACAGAAATGTGAGGCTGTGAACAGATCAGTGTTTCATTATCTAAAAATGTGAACTATTCCAGAAACTTTGAGACAAGAGTGCATTCAACAATGCAGATTCAATAACAGCCCGGGATCATCACTGAAAACAAAAGTGACACACTTGGGAGGGAAACTTTCAACAAAGACTCTGAGATCACTGGACACAATCGATAAAGACTACACTTACCATCAGTTGTATCAAAAGCGTCCACAAACCAAGCAACGTATTCTAGCAAGACGAGGAAATATGATACAGGCCCATCTGAGGAACAGGACTCAGCAAGGCAATAGGAAGTCTGATTACTGCAAAGGACTGCTAGACACCAAGGGAGATCACTCCTATCCACAGGTTTAGCAGGAGCCAATGGACACTGCAGATAGAAAAGATTATCTTAATTCCGTGTGCAAAATGACAGTGCTCAAAGACACCATGAAGAACACATGTTACAGAACGGAACACTGTAGTGGGGAAATCCGTAGGTAACACAATGCATGTTATAAGCAGTTGTATTACTTACTACCACCTGATGAGACCTATGAAGAGAGCTAAACAGTTTTCTCTGAATATGAAGACACAAATAAAGAAATTAAAAACCAAAATAAATAAATTCTGAAATAAAATAACATGAAACGACTTACTAGCTGAGAGAATGAATGAATGAATGAATTAATGAATGGAAGGAAGGAAGGAAGGAATGTATTTAAGACAGCACTGTCATACCAGCATGGTCTACTAAAAAAAAAACTTTCTTTCTTTTGTCCTTCTTACTCAACACATCCATCCATCCATCCATATTCTACAATCATTATTATGTGCTGGCACTAAATTTAAAGATATTTTCGCTGACAAGCTCTGAAAAAATCCTCCATTGCAACTTTTATATGGTATAGGAATACATTGCTGCTAATAATAATGAATGTCATCTCCAACAGATACCATTTCTGTGAATTTATGGTGAAACAATTCATTAAATTTTTTTTTTTTAAATTGATTAAAATTTTTCAAAAATAAATTGTTAAAATTTTAATTATATTTTCTAATTGTAGATCGCTTCCGGCGAGAGACACTAAAATCACGGTATGCAGGGTATTTTACCTATACTAATACGCATTCCCCTGGATATTTAAGACAAGTTTTTTCTCTAAGTGACACATTGGTCTTTTGGATCTTGACAAGGAGTGTACGTTTTCCATATTGTTCAACAGCCATAGGGGTAAGTGTTACATTTTTATTTTATTTGATATGTGAAGCATATTCAGTTTTAAAGTCGTAGCTTGAAATGTTGTTTTTACCACTACGCGGATTTGAAACGTTGTGAATTTTTGAATTGTTACAAGTTGCTGTTAAGAGTCTAATTTAGTAGCATGTACCTAAATGTTTTAATTCCGTACCTGTTATTATGACCAGTTTGGTTTTATTTTATCTGTGTGACTGTGTGTGTGAGGGTATATCAGGCTCTCGGTCTGGCCGTCTGTATGTCTGTATGGGGATGGAAGCAGGTGTAACAATCAAGGCCATACAAGGACGGGACAGCTGATTTGTAAACTTGTGCGCATGGTGCATCCATGAAGGGAGTGTGTGGCCAATACAAGTTTCGGCCAGCCCAAGAATTAAGGAGAACTGTGTGGTTTGACAATGGACACGTAAACCAGGTCAAAATGTTTCGTTTGCAAGTTTTTACAAATATTTATGAGTCACAGGGGCTGTACAAATGACTGAGTCACGAGTCATGCGTTTGGTACAATTGTTATGTTGATTCAATTGGTCATATTTGTTTCAACTGATGTTGTTTCACTCGAATACAATTGTGTCACATTCATTACATGAAATGTTTTGAATCTTATCTTCATTACATGAGATTATATGAATCTTGCCTATATTTTGAATATGAGTCGCATTTTGGTTTTCCCATTTGGTAATGTTTGTGTTAAGTAATCGAACGAGTCATGTATTTGGAGCGTGAAAGAATCACACTGTATATGTTATAGAGGATATACATATTTTTATCAATTTATTTCATAAACTTCCATCTTTCATCACATTGTGTTTTGTTGTCATTTAATCCAAGTATCCGTTCAGGTCAAATCCTGTTGCGGTTCCTCTGTATCAAGGTTATGAAGACACTTATTGCAGATCTCAAGTTAACGTATTCTTAGGTTCAGTTTTGTCAGTAACCATACAATTTAACTAGTTAACAACATATATTCTGTTAGGTTCATGATTGTCAATATCTAAATGATCGCAAAGGATACACGACTCATTACTTTCAAGTAAAGGAAATTATGACCAAAAGAAAATCATACTATCATTGACCCTTAGTTCATCTTTAACGAGGGTGGATTTAAGACAGTCTTCAGCGTGTATTGTAGTTATTAAGCTGTTCCTCACCAAAACAAAACAAAGCAAATCAAAATACAGTGCTCAAAGGAAAAATATCGTTGCTAACCAAAACTGATTTCATCATTTTCTTTCTCAGGTCCTTTTTATACGAATGTTGATTGGAATCAAAAGCAGCCAAAAGGACAGCAATACCATAGACAGGCTGTCCGGAGCGTTAAGTTTATCCGTATAATAAGAACAGAGTTCACTATAAAAATGAGGAAACCGGAATAGAGAAAAAACAACAGAAATATAAGTTAATTTTAATCTGATGCGAACAATATGATCACCATTTATCAGTTATATTCTATGTGATTAATTTGCGTAATATGCCACAAGATGGCCACATTGTCCTGTGTTGTGGCAAGCATATATCTTAGTCAACAGTAGGCAACTAGTTTGTATCGACGTAACATAACTAGTACCTATCTACTGTGTCCAATGTTTGGAAAAGCCAGAAAAAAACCCAACACTATGTTTTTCTGACACTAATTAAGATAAAAAACACTCGACATTATGCCTGTGGGATTTATTAAACTTACATTTTGATCAACCCCAGGTAAACGTCTGTTAGACAGAAACACACGAATAGATTACTATAAATTGGCACGAATGCTTAATCAACGGATTCATGCCTGTAATGAACATAACTATTCTATTTCATAGTAGTTAAACAAAGTCTAAAATTGACCCCTTTGGTCACAATGATTTTTGTAAAACTTCCATTGATCTAAAGATTGCCTTACAATTCTGCAAGCAGGTACAGTTGTATGATTTTCATAATTGTTATGGACTTAGGTAGGAACTCAATTTTTAAACGAAATGTCTATATTGTACCTGTATGTACTGAGGAATCAATGTTAGCTACAGCTAAATGTTTAGTTGAACTTCTGGGTGATCTAAGGAAACCATTATCATTAAATACACATTCAATCTAGTTAAGAACCTAAGTACCATCGTATTTCGGCCAATACCAATGCTGTTGTGACCTAAATTGAAGAAATTGTCATTTTTGCAGGAATAATTAGGCATCAAAGACAATTATTTCTATTTAAATTATTAGTTCCTCAATTGGGCGCATGTCTCATTGAATCATTGACACCATTCTTATACACTTAAAATACAATTCTATAATATCTCGAATTCTCATATTGTTAACCCAGTCCATGACTACATGGCTGTAAGCCTTTGGTGATCTGTAATTTCAATACGTATTACTATTCATGTTTGAATCATGCTTATATAGATTAGCTTCTGAACGTGTGATAATTCTGACGCACATAATATGGTAGTCGAAATTGTGCATACATTCGCTATGTCACTGTGGCAATTATAAATTGTAAACTTTGTACCAGAGCTTGAGAAACGCTCTTTATCTACAATTTCTTTATGCAAGCTGTTCACATTTGATAGTGCTTAAATGTGGGATAATCTTAATCACTGGTATCTTTATTTGAGCTTTATTTAGAGGCATAAGCTTCTCGCCGAAACCGGTAGTTGCATGCTACATATCTGTACCTCAAAAGTTATTGATTTTTGTTTAGCCTTCTCAATAAACAATATACTATTAATTGATTGATTCCATTGCTAAAATGTATCATCTATGACAGACACTGTGCGTGAGATATACACAATAAACATAACATTTCCGTCGTAATAAAAAAGAACAACAAAACAAAAAGCAGCAACTAGGTTTTCTTCCTCTCTTAAATCATTGGCAGACTTTCACAATTTGAAGATTAATGATGTGAATATGGCAGTATCCCTGAGTCTCCAATTCTAGCAGTTGTCATAAATATAGACCGTGCTGCTGTACTAAGAGTATAACGGGTACTGTTTGGAATCTGACTAGACGGACGAGACTGACACATAAAACCTGTAGATTAAGTACTCATACCGCTCTCCACCCTCTAAATATCTTAGGAGACTTTTAACATAGTTTTATTATTTCGAATGCTACTGAAATTGTATGCACCTCTTCAGCGCGGCGCTATTACAGACTGGTAAATCATATATTACATTCATTGTTTCATACATTTTCTGAGTTCATCCATTTTAATTCCATATGCATTCCAGTCTACGTGTATTTTAGTTACGAATACCTCTGGTTAATTGTTTTTCGAGTCTCTCCATCTGGATACCGATCACTAAACGTGGACGCAACCTCTGCAGGAAGTTATTCGGGACACTGACTGTTCCCGTGAGATACTATCAAGCTGTACTGGCCTTGCCTCCATGATGCCTATAAGACTATTACCAAAGTTTTGAATCATTGATTCCCTATTTAGACAAAAGTGCTCAACAACTTTGGCATAACTCGTGCTTTCTGGTCAAATAAAACGCGGTATTTTAATTTTTGTCCATGGTATGGATATCGATATCCATAGAAAAGAGTTGAACTTTCTTTACTGCTATATATGTGAAAACAACTAACCAGATGCTACGTACGTGACATATACACAATACACACATTGCATTTAAGATCACTACGAAACAACCATCATTAATGACAGTGAGTACGTACAACTACCAAAACATTTGCAATATTAATCTGGGAAAAATGATGGCACATAAAAACGTTCGAACTTTATGTCTAATAAATATGCAGCTATCGAGTGAATGATATGCATTTTGTACTCTTCATACATACTTAAAGCACATTTTTAAAAACTGTTTAGTTGAGCCTTTGCGAAAGATTTGTCCATTCTGATATTTTATTTTCTTGTTTACGATAGAAATCTAAAACCTGTAGGCCGACTGTATGTTTAAAAGTACAACGACATGCGTTTACATACTGCACATCAATGATGCTAATGTCGCTTATTGATTCCTCTAGAAAACAACCAAACCCTATCTTTGTGTTCGCCTTTGAGTGATATATTTCTTTCCAAACAATTATGTTCCTGGATGCGTTAGATAAATGCAAAATAGAATCATAAGATGTTTCCATTAACGCGCATCATCATAAACATGAAGAAATAAACATGAATCAAATGGAAAGGAAGTATAATTTTCTTCATTTCCAAAAAGTAAAGCTTTATTTAGTGACAAAACGTTTTAGTCTTTGAATTTCAATAAACGGTTAAACTATCTAAGTTGTATTCAGTCCAAATATTAAAGAGATAAGGTGTTTTATTTGCACTTTTTTAGCGTTATCCATTATCCCTAAAAGGACTTGAATTCT
This sequence comes from Megalonaias nervosa, assembly GCA_016617855.1. Classification (NCBI taxonomy): domain Eukaryota; kingdom Metazoa; phylum Mollusca; class Bivalvia; order Unionida; family Unionidae; genus Megalonaias; species Megalonaias nervosa. The sequence goes on along the minus strand of JAECUM010013170.1, from coordinate 31,683 downwards.
GTCTTACATTGCAAATGGACAATAATTTATGTGACTGTAGTTTCTTAAATAGCGATGTTCTTTAACTTCTAGTTGGTATGATATTTAACTTCGAATGCTCAAGAACCACCTCTGTAGTTTGTATAAATTAACGGCTCCGCTCGAACTTTGAACATGTTCTTTTCTCTGAGATCTAGGCAATCTATAAACGATCAAGCAATTTGCGCGTTTGAAGCGCCATGACGTACTAACACTCACAAAGGCCAAGTTATTCACAGCGATATAATGATGCGCATTGCTTACATTAACGTGGGGAGTGTTTGTGTAAATTGTTTATTAACTTGACGAATAACCTGATTAATCGGAAACGTTGCTAGGCTGTATTGGCAGTACAACATTAGTGTCATTGCAAACACACAATCTCTTTCAGTAGATTTCAACTTTTGACCCTTACCCTTTTGTTTTAAATAGATGGTGGACACTAGCAACCGATTGCAGAGTGTTAGCCACATTGAAAATATAATATTCACCACTGTATTGTTATGCATATCTATCTACTTTCTGAAACCTGGTTGATGATTTTTATCTAATTTGTGTCATTTTTATTCATTGCTGTAAATTGTACAAATTAACATTGGTTAATTTACAGATTATCTTTAGTTAAATTTTGCCTGCGTGACAATAACATTATTTTGGAACATTTATGATGTAGTCAAAGGACGTCTGGACAACATCATCTTGACAAGGTAAATATTCATGGCTTAGAAGTACATTTCAGGTTTTGAAATAGACACGGAACCTTAATTTATTTAAACTTTCATTGAACTTTGTCAGGTTTATTTTGGATTCCTCTCTCATTTTCATTTATAAGATTGATTGTTACGTTATCTGGTACGTGTTAGAAAATGTGTTGGTTTTGCGTCTTAGAGTTGCTTAGTTTGTGACAATTGAGTCGTTACAGAAATTTAGGTTCGTTTGGGATACGAATTTCATAATCATTCAGTGAAATTGAAATTTCTTTATTGAAATTTAAATTTATTTCATTTCGAAATTCTCTTAATATCCTGTTTTTTTATTTTACAATGTGAAGCCATCGAGTTCTCACAATGTCATTTAAAATAATGATCTCTTTTTAAAATCCTAACCAGGAACTGCTTGAGTCCTTGTAAATAGATGAATACGTCCAACTTGCCAGACAATATGATCTTTCGGAGGTAAAACCACCTTTCTTAAAAAAGAAACGAAAAGAAAGTTTAGTTCTCCCTTTTCATTCCAGCGCTTAATGAAACTGATAACATACGGCATAGATTTATGTGATGCTCATACGTACGTTGTCATTATTTACAGCGATGTTTGGAAATATAACATGAAAACTGTAACATGAAAACTATCAGACAAATCTTCGTTCGCATGAGACAGTTACGTTTGACAACATATTAGGACAAAGTTATTTTGCTCAACTTATGGCACATTTTCAGGACATGTTTTGGTACATGATCAAGGTAAACTTGAAGTAGTTAAGGTTAAAGTTATTTCTGAATTCCCTGAACTTATCAGTAAATAGCAACTCGGTTTTGCTTGACTATTATCAGAAATTGTACTAAAATTGTTCCATAATTGCGGAGCCCCGGATTTGAATGAAATCGTTTAAGATGTCTATTGATTAAAGTGATGTAATGGTAGATGGCGCATTAAGATGGTCAATGTGCTATTTCTCTGAAAATAAAATAAGCACCAGAGAAATTATTATACTATGAAGAAGGAGTGTTTGGCTTTAATGTTGGCTTTACAGTAATTTGAGTCAGCTCCTTATCCGATTATTTTATTCAATGATCACAAATATCTTAATTTCGTCACCAAAATGAAAAATTAAAAATTCGAGGTTAATGACATGGAGTGTGATATTGCAGAAACCAAATCAATATTGGGCACATAAGGGGAAAATAAATTCAGTAACATCTCATTCGTTGGGCTCGGTCACATGAATAGGCAATTACCAAGTAAAATCAGTAGTAAAATCTGTAAAGTGAGATATGTTGCCGTAATAAGAGAGTATATAAGTACAGAACTGATCAACTAGATTCAATTTTATTTGGGAGTCATCCTCTTTTCTTAGTTTCCTGGTGTCTTTCTTCAAACGTGTTTAATATTGTACTTAGATAGTATTAGTGAGAAACAAAAAGTATTTGTTTCGACTGTTCTGTGGGAATAGAATGCAATCTTTTTTTGGAATGAAATGCTATTCTGGAACTGTTGTCATTTATTCAAGCGAGTACAGGACAACTTCATCTTGACAACGTCAAGATTTTACGTTGACCAGTACAATGCGCTCACCATGAGTTGCAAGTAGCTGTTCTTCTGTTCACGTTTTGTGATTGCTTGCGTTTTCTCCCTGAACATTGCAATGCCACAGCAAGTACCCTTTTCCAACATAAGCGCGTACTTTTCGGTCAGACGCATGAGATATGGCCTTTCATGCCCCAAAGGAAAGCTTGCAGCACATGGCGTGTACCTGAATTATGTGCTTATATTGCTATTGTGACTCACGGAATGCAGTACTTAAGGCTTCTATGTCGACCGCGAAAGTATAATTTTCCCTTGGGTTTACTTACGGTGTTTTTGGTGTCCCCAGGGCCCAATGTCTTTCTTTTGTGCATCCTTCTTCCATCTCAGTTTGATTCTCTTCCACCAGTGCTCTGCATTCATTGTTGATGTCACGCACATGTTTCGCGAGGTGAGCCAATACTCCATAGTCGATCGCAGTATTTGTAACTCTCACCAGTATTCCTTCTTTGATTTTAAATCGTTCGTGTGCGGCATTAGCCTGAACGCTTGCCTTGCCTCTCCTTTATTGGTGAATCTGGCGACTGAGTAAATATAGTCATTCCCCCCATGTTGACCTAGATGGCACGATCTGTGAGGACAGCGCAGAACATCATCACAGTTACAATAAGAATTGATGTCCTTTCAATGCATCAATATTTATCGCCAGACATTTCTACATAGTCTTGCAACTGGATTCCCCCAGGTCTGGTCGAGAGAGTGCTGACGACGTCAGGTTCAGCTCGCGCTCAGTTCATGAAATTATTCCCCTCTGCCTTACAAACACATTTAAATCGTGTGGCGATGGATGAGTGACAATGCAGTGGTACGGACTTACTGGAAAGTGTAAATACAGAAAAGCACACGTGTTGCACAGGGCTTAACATTGTTTTATAACGGGATGAATCGGGAGTTGAACTAGGTAACCGCCCAACCTCCCATTCCGGGTGACAGATTAACCCCTTCCAGGTTCAAGCTGCTCATCTTTGTAGCATGAGGTAGTAGTTAAATAGTTTGACCGAAACATTCCTGTTTCCAATTAACATACAGTAACCCAACAACATTGCCTTAAACTTATATCCACTGTTATACAGTATATCAGCAGATTGTCTAGAGAGAATAGTAAGTCCAGGTGGTAGATAACTGGCAAGATTCAACACCCAAATAGCACACCTGAGTGAAATCTGCTTAGCTGAGGAAGGACAACTCTATGAAAAAAGAACCGGCTACACCTTCGTCTAGAGTGTCCGACGTAATTAAGAACGTGAAGCTGGTGATAGATTTGCCAGCATCTCACAGTTAGTTAGCTAACCCACAAACCTGCCAAATGGTGTGAATGATATACTAATACAAATGAGACTCCCCCTTTCCGGAAAAAAATTCATCAGCGTCTATGCATCTCGATGAAACCAAGGACTAATTGTATAAAAAAATTGATCTTTTATTGAAGACGTGCCAAAGGCAAACACGCGCATCATCCTTTGTGACTTCACTGATCGAGTTGGCAGAGATCACCAGACATGATCAGATGTCATGACAAATATCTTTGACAAATGTAACATTAACTGGCTCCTCCTACTGCGGATGTATACTGAATATGACCTATTATTCAACAGCACAGGTTCTCCTGCCAAAATGCAGAGAAATGTCTTGGATGCATCAACACTCCATACTTTGAAATCCAACTAATTAAGTCATCGTCTGGAAAAGAAACAGCAGAATGTCCGAGTGAAGAAGTAAATGAGAAGTGCCGAGAAACAGGAAGAAACAAAGGCTCATAATAACAATGTTCAATATCCAGGTTATGCCTAGAAGAATCCAAGAAGGACATCAATTGTCCAGATAGCAGAGTCTTCCAATTGAAATAGAAAAATTTGAAAAGGCATTTGTCGATGACCGGAAGAGCCAAGACTGTGGATCTAGGCATCCTTCAGATACTCGGTGCATTTAATCGTCTACCAAAACCCTCAGTCCTGAGATTTACAGCATATACTGGACTGAACCTTTTCAATCTGACGAGACTAATGGCGAATTCGCAGTTACAGGAAGTGATTGTTTGTGATCTCTTATTTGTCGTCGACAGATGCTTAAATAACAGATCTGAGTCTCCCGTGCATGAGCGTATGTTTCATGTCTGTTTTGCTTATGCGGTGGTCTATATCACAAGAGTATTGAGAAAAGATAGGTGATGCACCAATCTGCAACATTTAAGCCTTGCGTAGAGCCTATCATCACAGGAAATGGTCCAAACCTCCTGGCTATGGGGAAATTGACCTATTAGGCAGCACACTGTCACGTGCAGTCAACATTGATGATGAGACCAACACGAGAATTGCTAAAGCATCTGTGGCCTTGTGAACTACTCGCTAATGTGTGTGACTCAGAGCGGTGTGTCTGCAAACAAAAATCCTTAGATCTACAAAGTCTTTGCTTTATCGATCTAGCTGTATGCTTGCGAAACCAGGTCGTATACAGACGCCATGACAAGAGGATAAATAATTTTACATGGTCTGAATGAGTAAACTGACGAAGATACGATGGCAGGGAAGGTCCTAGACACTAATGTTCTCACCTAGGCAGATGATCCAAGCATCCACACTCAACCGATTAAATTACGGGTGAGATGGGCAGGATGTTTGAAGAGAGGCTACCAAATGTGATCTTGAATGGCGAGGTGAAGGAGTAAGCGATCTCATTATGGTCAGAAGAAATTTTCCTTTATCATTTAAATTCTGTAACATAATCCTGGAAACGGATCTCTCCAACTATTCGAGTCGTTAAAATATGGACGCTTCAGAGTTGGAATGGGTCTGAATTGTAGAAACTTCAGCATGTCTTCAATTAATCAACTACAAACAGGCGGCCACAAACCATGCAGAGCACATATCTACCTGGACAGCCACTCAGTTGCTCACAGAAACGTGTAATGGTCTGTGATGTCAAGGTCGTCTTTTGCACACGAAGGACGAAAAGATACTTAGGGAACGGCAGTACTAAATGTATGATCGAGTTTGCACAGGTAGAAGCGATGGCACCATTCCATCACCTCAACACCATCGAAAGCTATTCAAGTAAGATCAATCATTCTAATCGGTAAGTATTCCGGAATTAGGTAGTTGAATTAACTACTGTCTAAACTACTTATTTGTAAATCCATTGTGAAATTACTAAATATGACCTGCTCATTAAGTCAGTACATTTCAAATCTTGAGGTGGTTTACTTATGTAAACATTACTGTAAGAAACCATATAATATCTGGGATAATAAAACAAACATCTAGCATGTGCATTTTCGGGTCTTATTATCTCCTTTTCCATTGTATGTTCAGTCCAATGTCCTTGGCTTTGAATAGAATGCTCAAACGTTTGTCAGTATATATATATATATATATATATATATATATATATATATATATATATATATATATATATATATATATATATATATATATATATATATATATGTGTGTGTGTGTGTGTGTGTGTGTGTGTGTGTTATTTATTTATTTATTTATATTACCACTAAAGCCATCCAACTAAATAAATATTTCTATATGCTATTGTTACGTGTATAGGCTCGTACAAAAGTAACAAAGAAAAGAGTGAAGCCAACAAGCTTAGTAAAATTTAACAAAAATAAATTATTTCCCTAGAAAAAAAGGTAAAAATATGAAAAAGGGCTTACGGTTTGTGAATACAGTCCAAATATTAATCCTAGAATTTCAAAATATAAGTCCTATCACTAAAAAGTTCTAATTGAATCAAAGTTCGAATCCCGATGAAATTCCAAGATGGAAGGCGATGACGTCTTCTATATCCTGTTTTCTGTTGATGTGTCAACAGTTCCTTGTTGAATTGTATGAATCAAGAATAATATTCCGACTTTAGAATTCCGAATAATTTCCAATAAAATTCTTTGTCCAAGAATGTTGATGAAGAAGAGTATTTTCCAGGGTGAATAAATTATTTTAAATAAAAACTTTAACTCGAACTGGTCACAACACAAAATACCCCTGAGCTCCGAACGTATTAATTTACGACTGACTAAATCCACTACAAAACATCTGTTTTAACCCTGTTTTTGATGACATGGTGGGGTCACGTGGTTACTTAGTTCGAACAACGCAGTAAAAAAATGTCAGTTAGCACGTAGGCCATTTACAGGTTCGAGTGTACTGAACGAACCTTACTATAAGATTCAATAGTACAAAAAGTAAAAAAGGTTGTTTACAACACAGCTGACGCAAGCCAAGAATGACCTTGATTACGACCAATGATTTTCACTTAGTGTTTACCAATTATTAACCAAGGTCAGGAACTAGGTCAGCTAAAAATACAATGTAGAGATAGTGATTTACTAGAACTGAACTACATTTTCTAGAGAAATGTCAAATCCAGTGATTAAAGTTTTTACAATAACATGCAATGAAATAAAAATAAAATAAAAAATTTGAAACAAACACACAAGTAATTTAATTACATATACGTAACACTATATTCAGTCTCGTCCTGTCGCCCTATATGAACACGGCCTCATTAGTGCAGAAAGTTAGAAGGTTACGGACCTCCACAATGACTTAGATAGTTCTGCAATCCGCCTCCGAAAACCGGGTGTGAAACATTACCTATTCCAATATGGTCTATAGCTGCTAAACGATCTGAAAGGTTAAGCAGGGATAGCATCGAGTGTGACTGTGACTCGGTTTTCGCATAAAACAAATTTTCATTAGAATATGACCACACCTGAATAAGTCAACTTATTTACCACATTTCATATGCTTCCATATTTTGTACACTGAATTCAAGAAATAATATAGTGCATAATGTATTTGAACGCTATATTAAAACCTTTCGCAAACGCGAATAAAATGAAAAAGTCGTCAGGATAATTATACTTAACTATGCTGACCACATAGGCGAATCAGAGCTGGTAATAGTCTTTTTAATCTGTATATTTGGATCTCCTGAACAAACTTAGTGAGTAGCAAACTTATGTAATATTGCCTTGGAATGATGATTATTTTGCCCGTGATCCAAATGTATTTTGAGTGAACAAGTTATGAATGCATCAAAAATATAGCTACAAATGCAGTCCAGATGATTATATTGTCTACGGCAATACACTCTTTGTTTTTAAAACTCGACGGTCCCTTTGTAAGAGACGTGCATAAGCTACCTGGTTAATATTTACTGATGTTATGTACATTGAATTTAATTTTTTGTTTGTTAGTTTAATGTTTTAAAATTTCATTACATGCTATTGTAATGCAGCATTGTATGTTGGATTTGGCCTTGTCCAAAACTGAGTTCATTTCTGCTTGACCTGATTGAATTTGTATTTATTTTATTCATTGTGAACAACTAATACATAGCTACTTTATTCTTTCTGTGTATGGGCTTATAATCAGGATCAATATTAATAGAAGAGGTAAATGTTTATTTAGGTAAAATTTATGGAATTTCCTAAGTGAATTATACATAACCCAGGTTATTGTTTTGTAAACATCGGGACCATTCTAGAAGATTATTTTCCATTATTTAATTGTTTTTTCTTTAATAGAACATGCTAATTGTGATCTGAGATTAGGTAGAGGACTATATAATCTTGTGATTGTGAGGACATGGTCCCTCGTGCTTTAACATCTAGCACTTTCAAGTTGCATTATGTTGCAACCAGTTGGGCTGAATTTTTATTTTCTTCAAATTAAAGAATTCAAGCGACTACTTTCTCTGGAAATACAAACGTGCTCTGATAAAGTTCTTGGATAAAGACATTCACTGGAATTTATACTGAATTCAAACCTGGAATTATATTACTGTGATTCAACAAAAGACTGTTGACACATCAATACTCTATAAGCTATAACATACACGTCATCCACTTCATGTTTTGGATTTCTTCAGGACTTTACTGAGTTTTATTCAGGATTTTAAATTGCTAGAACATATGTCTCTCATTCTTGGATTATGTTTCTCATTTTCACTTTTATTCAAGGAAAATACATTTTTTGTTAAATTTTACAAATCATTTTGTCTTTTACTCTTTCCTGCTACTTATTTGAAGAGCATAGGCTAGTAACACCGTTTATACTGTGAGGATTAGATTTACCTCTCGTAGCGTCATAGTCTGCTTGTCGACATGGTTTCTCGCACTTTTTCGTTATATCAAATTGGATTCAGTCTAACATATGACAAAATAGTTCACGCCAGAGATTATGGCAGATACAAGAAAACTCTGATAGCGATACGTATCATATGATTCCTTGCTAATTTCGATGATTTTACTAACTTATCTTCGTTTCTGACGACACATCTGCATTACGAGCACTGCTATGTTATCAACTGAGTCCAAGACCGACCTAATGTATCGGTACAGAGATAGATGGTACTTAGAGCATGATGCATCATGCCTTGGAACGTTTTCAAATTCACCTGAGGTTAGTAGCTACCATTAATCTCGGCTTTTATGCTAACGCTTTAATATTGAATCTGTAGTGCTGATATTTGTGTGCATACATTTTATTTCATGTTTGCCAAGGAACATAGTACTAAGTTTCACCACAATGCAATCTGCTATTCTGAAATTTATTTTAAAAATGTGTTATGTTGAATGCGGCATCACAAGAGCAGGTCCTTATCTGATTTAGATTTTTTTGTTTACTCAATCACTGCGTACTTGAACATATCCTTTTCGTTTTGAAGATATGCCTCCACTTTTCTTAAACCAATCCTAGAAAGAATAAGAAGAAAAGAGTTTAGAAAATTGCCTGTGCAAGAGACAACACCTGCACTTTAAACGAGGGGTGTTGCTGTCAACAAATATAAAAAGATCATGTAATATCTGTAACGACTCTTAATTCAATAAGACCCATTTATACATAACAACTTCTTAGAACGGATACTTGTTAGATGGTTGATTTTATGATTTAAATCTGTATTATCCTTCATATTTCATAAATATAAGTTTACATAAATGATTTAGTCTTAGCGAGTACTGATTTGAAAAGCGAAACTAAAGTTGGAATTGCTCCTAAGAATTTTTCTAAGAAGCTGCCTTCAACGCCTCTGTCATCAAGCTTCCTTTAAATTTTTGGACCTCACTTAATAACCGATTTAAGCAAATAAATATCAACATATACACACACACACACATATATATATATATATATATATATATATATATATATATATATATATATATATATATATATATATATATATATATATATATATATATATATAATCAGATGTGCGAAGATAATAATTTTAATTTTATTATTCACTCAGAACCTTTCAACTTTTAGTTATTGCTAAAACGTATGAAGCATTTGCCTCAGTCTCTGCATATAAAACGTATTCTGCAGGATTTTGCTGTACATTCCTCTCCAAAATTAATTTGAAATATTTGAAACGGATGAGGTAGTGTTCTAAGTGTCTCCAAAGTAATATATCATGCTGCTTGTTTTTGTGTTCCTCGTGTCTTACTCCAGCAAATAAATTTACTCAAAATTGGCAAGTCGTAGAGAAATGGCAAATATAGTAAATATATAGTAAATATTGTCCATTGCAGTAAACGTGTATTTGCATTATACTCATGCTTGCTTGATAATGCTTTTAAAGTACGTTTGAGGTCCTCTGGTATGAATATTTGTTTATGCTCTGCTCCTTGTTGCAGTTATTGTGGATATTCAAGATCTGCTCATGGTATTCGAATATACATCTGGCACCTTCTGTTTAATATATTGGAACGCACCTGCGCCGACTGCGTCGCAGGTAGTTAAATAATTGTTGGCCAGATTATACCTTCCATGTAGCGCCATAAAATTTTCATTGTGATAATACTGTTACCTCATGTTGTTCGATCTTTAAGCCAGCAAACGTAGTTTTAATGATATTAATAGCAGATTTCAGATCATTGGCGTTATACTTATGTTTGCGACTGTATATAACTATGATATAATAAAAGTATGTTGCTTATAGTAACATAGGTGAAATATCAATGGCTATGGTGTTTATGATTAGCTTGAAAAGATAGTGATCATTTTCCTTACGAAAATGGCGTCATATCAAATGTGAGAGAATAAATGTAACATGACATTGTATCACCTGAAGAAGGTGAACAATCTGTTTAGTATAGTTTTAATCTTGTTTTCAAACACCGCAAACATAATTTCCATTGTTAAGATAACGGTCCATTGTGTTGAAAGAAGTGGGGCAATAAAGTTCATGTTGTATTTGTCATAGTTGTTGTACTTCAAGGTGATAATAAGCTTCAGCGGTCTTCTGACCATTTCAGGAAATTCATCTCTTTTGGGTTGCTCTAGTGAATGTTTTTCATATAGTGACTGTAAAATATATACTCTAGTTTCAGTCATAGGCTCTCGTCAGCTGGTGAATCTTGTTCAGAAACATTTGTAAGATATTTCGTCACCTGCAGTATCGTTAACAGTCGAGTCACCATAGTGTTACAGTCTATGCTGACATGACATATAACAGCACGCCCTCAAATTCCGTTTCATCATGCATATCATCAAAGATCAATTTATTAACTTCGCGTGCAATCTGCATTAATACTAACATTATATATATATATATATATATATATATATATATATATATATATATATATATATATATATATATATATATATATATATATATATATGTGTGTGTGTGTGTGTGTGTGTGTGTTGTTTGCAAACGATCATCTAACGTGAATATTGCAAAGTAAATAAAATCTGAATTCGCTTGCACGGCAGAAACACAAAATGTTCTCACATTTTGCATTTGACTGTATATGGATTAGTGATGACGGTGGGATATATTTCAATATCTATAAAGTCTTGAAAAAGGATTGTCCAGGTGACAGCATCATTGGCAGCCTCAAGCCGCCACATATTCTTGCATACCCATATGACTCAATATCAATCTGACAAATACATACCACTGCTGGGCAAACTATCAGTATCGCATATGGAACGTGGCCAGGAGACACATGTCATGCTTGGTATGCGCTTGAGGTCTCAGAGTGGACGAAAGCCACTTCTGTGTAAACCAATATACCAATAGTATTATTCACGCGTTTGGAATCAGCATACTAGTTTGTTGCTTCATATATATCATCCTTAGGCGTGCCAAAAATGATTAGTGCGGAGTATTTTAAATCCTTAAGGCGCATGAATGAGTATTGGTTTGAATGTAACTGCAGATGTTCGTCTCGTCTGTGATGGAAGATTAAAGCGTTCTGCCAGCTCTGAATTCATTCAGATGTATCTCTTTGTCTCAGTTTGATTCTAAATTAATAAGTCACTGGTTGAGCCAAATATTTATCAGCATATTGCTTGTTGGCAGTATTTGAATTATTTGTTGGCATCGCCAAGCCTGTAATTATGTTATTTCTAATGAGGTAGATGACGTTACCCCATCATACCCACCATCCTGGTTTGTTGCCTGAAACGTTATAAAAGAGTAGCTGCCATCTACTAGCATGTCACACAATAAGTGTATGGTTGGTGTGAAGTCGAGTGTTATCACAGTATAATTATTCATTTCTTCGTTGAGACCAATATTCCAAAGGTCAGCCAGTAGCACCAGCACTACATAGTCGCCAATACATTTGTAATGAATACATATGACGTGAGTTGCTTCAGCAGTAGCAACAGGTGCGAGCAAGTTTGTACTGATATCAGCCGAACTAGTTCCTACAAATAGTAGTAGAACAACTGGCGTATAAAGCAACATTTGATTGTGAATAATCGCTGATTCTGTGCTTTGCCTCGCAGAACGTACGCAGCATGACAAACATTATTTTTAGCCATAGTCAGCACAACATTTTATCCACTTAGTATTTCTTGTACGCATATGTTTAGCTATGTTGTGCGGTATGTATTGAGTTCCCATTTCATGACATTGCCAGATTTCAGTAATCGTCTTCAGAGATATGCATCAGAAACACCACAATTAATTTACTGCCACCACCAATGACGGACCAAAGGTTGTTGCTCGCTATATATGGTCTGCTTACAAAACATGCTCATCATCAACTTTGCTTCAAAATACTCAGTAATCTAGAACATATCATAATGTTTCCTGTTTTGCCTCTTCATGACAGTATGTCTGGCCGGCCGAGGCACAATAAACTTTCGTTTAACATTGGAACCAAGTAGGGGTCTCTGATACGTCAAAGTAAATATTTATACACTCAACCCAAGCTAAAACAAGTACAAACATTTGACCACTTTTTTGCAGCCGTTAGCAGCTCTGTGGTTGGTACGTTGAAATTATCGGAGACATAAATAAATAATTCAAATCTAATAACTTGATGGCGATAGGGATAATGTCATGGTGATAAAAAATGTTTGTAATGCGAGGAAATCAGATTTCTCAGATTGCCCTTGAACTAATGATAACCATTTAAATAAGTGCTATGAGAAAAGCAATTAAACAACAGTGTGGGCAAGTTAAAGGAATCGTACATAGGATCTATAGTAGGAGTTATCGCTATAATATATTAATGCGTATGTTGAAGATACAGAACGATTCAGAAAAGCATGCAAAAGGTATTAATAAAAATGTCCTGGAAATAATTGATTATTTGGCGGCGCTACCTGGCAAACAATGTCTCAAGATGAACAGTTTCAAATCAGACCACTACGTGCTGGATACTACAAATCTAAATAGAATCGGTCTGCCAGGTTAGGACAACAGAAAGACCCATCAGCACGTTGACCCAAAACATTACCTAACCAAACCAGATGACACAACACCAGATGTGCTTACTGAGTTGTTACAAGCAAATAGCAGACTTTTGCGGTGTTTCTGCAAAAGACAAACGTAATTAGCAGACGGCAAATGGAAATAAGTCTTATTTTGGATCAACAGAACACGAAAGAGCATCAGCTAGTACCTATGGCATTATCCCTCTTAAACATTGAAGTCAAACGTTTTTCGTCATCCTTATCGGTATGTGTAGCCTGCACGGGACATGCGGTCTTTTTATTCTTAGCAACTTCTCCTTGCAGCTAATTCGAAATTGCCCCGTGGTTCTATATGCCATTGTGTAACTTACTACCATTAATGCCATGGATGATAGTGTCACTTGCAATGAGACCACAATGACGTTCAAAATAAAGAGATGTTCGTTGTGGACTTTTTGGTATCTGATTATGATAGAAACTGCCATATGCGTTACTTCCATCATAAAGTTGTTTATATAAATAATGCTATATGGTAACGATTTTCATTGTGATAACTTTGATTAATTGAGACATGAGGCTCGAATTCAAAACCTTGTAAGTTATCATTGCTTTTATTTGATGTGGGGAAAAAAAGAGAACCCAATGGGAACATATTTATTAAACAAAATGTATTCACTATTATTTGTTTCTCACTTGCATATTGTACAGAAACATCATGCAAATGTACGACAAATTTTTCTTGTATTTGACATATTATAGGCAATATTTATCTTATACATCTTTTTTGAAAAGCTTCTGTTTGCAGACATCGTTTATCAGTCATGGTCCTGTACAATTTAATATATCTGCCTAAGATGTGCTGTCTATGAAAAATCCCCCCCCCCGGGTCAAGGGTTGTAGAATTGGCCCGACGTGTCATCATAAGAGGCGCCTAAGTAGAGGCGCCCTTTTTACCGTGGGATGCGTCCCGTGTCGGGGGAGGAAAGGATCCTGGTAGTTGAGCAGAGGCTTTCCGATGCAATGCACTGCTGTGTCCTCTACCTCTTCTAGACAGGTGGTCGGGATGGGCCCGGTCTCGACAAATCGGCTGGGCACGCCGAGCCCTAGGAAATCTTCATTTACTCGCTTATTTTCTTTATGTTTCTCTTTGTATCTTTCTTAATACCGTCGTTTCCCATACAGTTTATCTCTTTAGCTTTCCTTTTCCCAAGTTTTAAAAGACGCCATAGAAGGCGGTGGATTAACGGGTCAATGAGGAGGTAATGACTGAGTATAACATCTGTGTATCCCTGGCACTTGAAAAGTGTCCCCTTGTTGGGCTCCATGGTGGGCGGGGAGCATGGGTTCTGAATTTTAAACAAACCAACATGGATAACTAAAAAAAATCATAACAATCGAACGAGAAATGTATCTGACTAGGATGACGAACCATGTAGCGTGGAGTCATTTCTACGCTTCATGGTTATACAATCTAAAAGATGCCTCAAAACCACTTGCTGCACTCTCTTCGTTTGTGATTGAAACGACAATAAGGGGATCGATCGGCACACCAATAAACGTTGAAAAGTTAAAATCTGGCTGCCTTCTTCTTGAATGTGAGCGACGCGGTCAAATGGAAAATATCAAGAAAATGAAAACTTTCTTCGATATTCCAATGACCTCAGTCGTTCACACAACACTCAATACGTCCAAAGGTTTGATTCGCTGTCGTGACTAGGCTGGAGTCAGAGACACAGATATAATTGAAGGGATGAACAACGAAGGTGTCACTGCAGTCCGTAGAATACTTATTAAACGTAACAACAATCTGCAGGACACCAACACCATTGTAATCACCGTCAACAAAACAACAGTACCCGGAGTGGTCAAAGTTGGCTTTTTGCAAGTGAAGGGTGAGAAATACATACCAAACCCACTTCGACGCAATAAGTGTCAGAAATATGGCCATCATGAAGGCCGATGCTCATATGTGGCCCATGCAGGAATCTGAGTGTAGAGCAATTCCGCATTAGGTTATCTGTGGAAAGGAGCATCACGCCAATTCCAAGGATTGTGATAGCTGGAAACAGGAGAAGGAAATACAGAGGGTAAAGTTCACATCTAACATTCTCTATCCAGAGGCCAGAAAAATTGTACAGGCAAAAACATCCCTTCCTGGCGAATCCTTCTCCACTGTAGTGAAAAACAATCCCAAAACAACGAGGGACGCTCAAACACAGACCGATCCACCTGATTCAACATCATGCTCTAACACTCTCCATTACCAAGCACAGAAAAACACGGCATCTACTCAAACAACTTTCAATAATACCCCACCAGCGAGATCACAAAGGAATAAAAACAAATCTCAAGGAAATAGACAGCAAAAGGGGTCAGATGACCCCATCAAACTCTATAAGAGGTTTGGAGACTTAGAGAGCATGGAGGCAGAAGAAACTGTTCCATGTTCTCAAGGTGGCTCCAGAACTACCGCCAAAACAATCATCCCCGTACTTCCTCCAGAGAAATAACCAAACGGATTGTCTCCGCGAAATGTCTAACCTAGCTCCACAATCTCCACTTTAAACTTATAATGAAGAACACCATCATACAATGAAACAGTCGAGGACTTAAAGCCAATTACAATGACATTCTTCTGCTTTTGAACGAATCTGACCCTGCGGTACTATACCTTCAGGAATTTTTTTTTTTAAAGATACAGATAACATCACACTTAAAAACTACTCACTGTTTAACACCTACTTTCAGAATGTTGACACGGCCACAGGAGGAGTTTCTGTTGTTGTAAACAATAGAACCCCTCATAGCGTCAGCCCTTTAAACACAAATTTGCCAGCCATCGCTGTAAGTGTCATTCTACATCGAGTGATTACCTTTTGTTCTATTTACATACCACCAAACACCAACCTACTACCAAATTAATTAGACACTCTTGTTCAACAACTTCCCGCGCCATTTGTTTTACTCGGGAATTTCAATGCCCGAAACATTTGATGGAGATCAAATCTCATAAGTGACAGAGGCCGCAAAGTAGACGACTTCATTTCTAGACACGAATTGTGTCTATATAACACCAAATCTCCGACGTACTTACACCCAGGAACGGGTACATACACGTGTATAGACTTGACAATTTGTTCTCCTTCGCTACTTTTGGATTGTAATTTGAAGGTCGCTGACGACCTTCACAGCAGTGACCACTTTCCAATCTCTCTTAAGAACACCAACGTTACAAGTGATGACGCAATTCCACAATGGAATTTAAAGCAGGCCGACTGGGCCAAGTTTGAAACAGATTGTACGGCTAGGCTTAACAGGGCTACCGTTTTAAACGACAATGACCCTATTCGATATTTTGCTTTTGTCTTAATTGAGATTGCAGAGGAATCCATTCCTAAGTCCTCTCCGAACTGTAAAAGAACCCCAAAACCGTGGTTCAACAATGAATGTAAAGAAGCCATTAGACAACGCCGAGAAGCACTGAAAAAATTTAATAATCGTCAAACGTCCGAAAATTGAACTAAGTACAGTATTGTTCGGGCCAAATCTCGCAGCACGATTAAAGAAAGTAAAAGAGCATAATGGAAAAATGTGTTTAAATTCTAGTTCCTCTATAATGAAAGTTTGGGAACACGATCTGCAAAATAAATGGAAAGGGAAAACACAATTATTTCCGACATCTGAAACTAAATAACAACAACTTCAATTCCCAAAATGTCATAGTTAATATACTTGCTGATAGTTTCTTTAAATAGTTCTCATTGTCTAATTATTCAGAAGCTTTCCGAAGATTAAAAACTCAAACAGAAAAGACTCGGTTGAAATTCACATCGAATAACTCAGAAAGTTATAATCAACCGTTTTCACTGTTGAAGCTTATGGAATCTTTGAATAAGACCCATGATACATCCTCAGGACCTGACGATATTCATTACCAGTTTTTGAAACACCTACCAGAACCATCATTAATAGTTCTTCTGGAAATCTTCAATGATTTATGAATTACTGGTAATGTACCAAAAATTTGGAAAGAAGCAACAATAATACCAATTCTTAAACCAGGTAAAAATACAGCAGATCCTACCAACTACAGACCCACAGCATTGACGAGCTGCGTGTGCAAAACAATGGAACGAATATCAATTCTCGGCTTCTATGATACTTGGAAACCAACAATTTAACATTTCCTTTCCAAAGTGGCTTTCGTTATGGCCGTAGTACCAATGATCATCTGGATAGACTGGAAACATATATTAATCAAGAAGGAACATTTAGTAGCGGTTTTCTTTGACTTAAAAAAGGCCTATAACACGACATGGAAGTACGGGATACTAAATGATCTGCCCGATCTGGGTCTAAAAGGCCGTCTGCCCTCTTTCATATCAAACTTTCTCTCAGACAGAGAATTCAAGGTAGAGTGGGCCCCACCCTCTCAGATATGAGTGAGAAAGAGATGGTAGTGCTCCAGGGCAATATTTTATTTGTGACGCTTTTCAACATCAAAACCAATAGCATCACCAAGTGTTTGGCTCCTGGTGTGGATTGCTCCTTACACGTTGATGACTTTCTAATATGTTATCGATCAAAGCGCATGCATACATATGAGAGACAACTGCAGCAAAATATCAACAAGATTCAAAATTGGGCCCGTACTAACGGTTTCAAATTCTCGAAATCTAAAACGGTACGTATGCATTTCTGTCAGTTACACAGACATCATGATGAACCTTAACTGATCCTGGACGGAACACCTATTCCAGTTGTTGAGGAAACAAAGTTTTTAGGTATTATCTTCGACAGAAGACTGACCTTTAGTCCACACCTAAAGAACCTGAAAGCTAATTGTTTGAAATCTCTCGATCTACTTAAAGTAGTAGCGCACACTGACTGGGGTGCTGATAGAAAAGTCATCCTAAATTTATATAGAACGTTTATTCTCTCTACACTGGACTATGGTTCCGTTGTTTATGGTTCAGCTGGAAAGTCCTATTTGAAGATGCTTGACCCAATTCATCATCAAGGAATAAGACAACTCTTGGAGCAGTTAAGACATCCCCGTGGAAAAGCCTTCTCGTTGAAGTGAACGAACCACCTTTATCACATCGTAGAGAAATGCTTTTCCGCACACTATGCTCTCAAATTAAGAACAAACCCTCTGAACCCTGGTTTTTCGGCTGTTTTTCGACTCAAATACAAAACCTTATACGAAAATAAACCAAACGCCATACCATCCTTTGGCATTAGAATATCATCCAGCCTTGACAGTACCAAAATTGGTCTTTCTAACATTCAGAAAAAGTCCATCTCCGAAACACCTCGCTGGCTACTTAACGAAAAGTACATTTTACGCTACACGATGGAAACAAATCTGAGACAAACCCTTCCATCTTCCACAACTCTTATCTTGAACTCCTAACCCAATTTAAAAAACTACACAAGAATTTATACTGATGGAGCAAAGGATGAGGAAAAGGCTGCTGCAGCCTTCGTTAGTGGAAAACACACAACAAAAGCTCGCTTACCAAATGGTACATCAATAATTTTCAGCCGACATTAGAGCAATATACGACATAGAAGTACGGGATACTAAATGACCTGCCCGATCTGGGTCTAAAAGGCCCTCTGCCCTCTTTCATATCAAACCTTCTCTCAGACAGAGAATTCAAGGTACTAGTCAGCTCCACCCTCTCAGATATGCACGAGCAAGAGATGGGTGTGCCCCAGGGCAGTATTTAATATGTGACGCTTTCAACATCAAAATCAATAACATCATCATGTGTTTGGCTCCTGGTGTGGATTGCTCCTTATAAGTTTATGATTTTCTAATATGTATTGTATACACCGTCCAGTGTTTTCAATACCTTTTCATCTGTGTTCATTAACATACATCATTTACATTCCCCGTTGATTGTGTAGCTTTATTTTATTATCGTTACCATCTTATCGTTTTACGTTCGACTCTTTAGGTTTTATATCTCTGGAATATACGAAAACTTTTACCACTTTTATATGATCCTACATATAACCTTTTGTATGGCGCTAAATAGCCTAACAGTGCTGGTGTGCCGTAAAAATATAATCAATCAATTAATCAACTGGCTACGAAAATAACTATATGCACGCACATAAAATAAAATTTTGCTTCTTGTACATTCTTAGAGTCACGTTCAGGTCTTTCTTTGGTTACGTTTATTGGCTTGCGGACAGGTCAATACTGTTTCTACTATTTCTAATCGTACTGATGGTGACTATCCAAGTAATGAATAAATGCACATGTCAAATGATCTCGTATGATTTGGTCATATGACTTGAAAAGGAATAAATATATTGGTCAAAGCTGAAGCAAATTTGTATCATTCGCGCGTTCAGGCTATGAGCAAAGTAAAAACCAACGAAGATAATTGTGATTGTTATGGTGGTGATGAGTGTCTTCGTAAACAATACAATATTTATAACACTTCTTACACTTCTCATAATGCTTTCAATTCTGCCAAACTAAATTTAAATGTTGTTATTACTAGTGTACACACCAACCGATCCTCTTCCGGACTACTAAATGTACCATTACTACGAATACTTCTCCTCTATAGTTACATCTTTTAACAAATATTGATTACATAAAGCGACAAGCCTTTTAGAAGAAGTATTACATTCTACACAACCGGCTCGTTTCAAAGGATTTTTAATTTAAAGCAGAGACCATTACTCATGCAACAGCAAGGCTCAGAAGTTATTTTAGACGTTAATATGACATATATAAAAGAATAAGCCAGTACTTCACCTAACATGTTAATCTTCGGTAGATTTATGAAACAATCTGACATAATTAAAATATTTGACATCCTTGTTACAGCTGTCGTGACGTGATACATATTTGCTTTTAGGAGTAGGAAGCATATGTCTGGTTCCGCTAGACGTTATTACTATGTATGTTACAACAAAACGCTGTATTCATTTAAATAATGCCCTATGATAATTAAATGTTAGCATGAAACACGTTTAACATCCAAATTTTCTCTCTATGTTTGGTTTATATATTTGAAAGGTTGGGGCTGAGGGGTTGATGTGTTAGAGTCTCTGTCTTCCGATAACTATTGACTAAGTCATTAACGTGATGACTTGGAAAAGTGTTATAATCGTGAAGTGGGTTATTGTTATTATTCTGAAAAGAGTCATGTTAAGCAAATGTTGATGTCGGACATGATATTGAAGCAAATTATCTAATTCTGTCCATTTTTGCCACATGCATTCAAGTTTTGCATCTCGTGCAACGCAGGAAGTTGGTAGGTACCCAGATAACACAATAAACATACCAACTGCGTCTCATGTTTGATTGATTCTCCAGACACAAGATCTCTTCATTGCTGTTACAACAGCGACTGGCGGAATGTTTTAATTCTCAAACGAGTAAATGCACCAAGGGTTTGAATGATCCGGCATCGGTTTAGTGGCTTATTGTTAACTTCTAGCACCGAACACTGAATGCATTTTTTTTCAAGGCAGCAGGCCGTATTCATATATAATGGAAATGAAGAAGCAACATATAGTGTGTGTGGCATTTTGTTTTAAGTTTCAAGACACATTCATTCAATATTCATTAAATGTAATTTTGTGGTAAACTTCAACTCCGAAAATGTATGTATATATGAAATGATTAGAACTCAGCTTCATCATAACTCAACCACAACTAGGCCCCTTCTTAATTACGTTTCATATTAACTTTGACTATGTATTGGCAACTTTCTCATGGACAAAATACATCTCACTTCATGATCAGGCAATAAGGAGACCGCGGGACATTACTGCTCTTTTTACATATAAGTATCGTTTATTTCACGTTTCCAAGATTAAATAATTCTGAATTAATTTATTATTAATTGTTAAAAAATATAATGTATAATATTGTTGTTAAAATAACAAGCAAGTAATGCAACAAGTCTTGCAAAGAGTGTATTTTGAATACTTATTATATTCAGCATCGACCATGAAAGATTATGAAACCCAGATATTAGTAATGTCATTCTATTCAGGCAGGTGTCATTGGACGGATAATACGCATGTACACTCGAAGAAAACGGTTATGTTCCAGAGTTAATCCCTTTATGGATGTTTTGTTAAATAATTTTCCCATGCCTCTCTACTTTCAGATTCTGCAATTGGTTTGTCATATCAAAGTCTGTATGCTGTCAGATAACATGGTTTGTCATATCAAAGTCTGTATGCTGTCAGATAACATGGTTTGTCATATCAAAGTCTATATGCTGTCAGATAACATGGTTTGTCATATCAAAGTCTGTATGCTGTCAGATAACATTGGTCCTGCATTATGATAAATTAAGTATCTTTATACTCAGTACTCAGTGATATAATCCATAACTGAATTGTGAATCTTCAAGTTAGGTTAGCAATTTCAATAATATGTCTATAAGTGTATTTTAAAGAAAATGATATCAAAGAAAAGGACAATTTCATTGTCAATAAAGTTTACTTGAAACATTTCGGCTAACAAAATTGTATAACATGTTCAACATTATGTTTATTATTTGAAAAACACTATTCGAAACATATCTTGTGATACAATATTATATAATCTGTAGCAACAGCATCTAAGGTTATCATTGATAAAGACAGTCTGTTTCCAATATATTTCAAGACAATCAAGGTATATATAATCGACGAAAACGTATTGATATGAAGTATATATCACATATTGATTAGAATTCAACAATAGTATGCAATCTTATTTACATACTGTGCTTATAATTATCATCATATACGTGTCTGGTTTAAAGATGTAACGGAAAACAAAATTTATTTTTGCAGTAGGATCTAATGACATGAAGGTTGAGCCCTTAATAAAAACAACTCCAAAAAGTTTATTCCAGCATGTAGAGATACCAGAGAATCCTCCATATATTTCGATGAGTTCAATCAGTAATAAAATAAATACGGAAAATGGAAAGTAACAGTAATTAAAGGAGAAAGAATCATCCATTTACCAACGATCAGACATAAAAATGCTCAATTGTGAATATTCGCCATGAGAACAAAGGAAACTTATATTGATATATAATTATATCTTGAGTTGTTCTCAACATAGTTTCTTCCCATTATAACATCTGGATTAGTATTTAAGTCTCAACTGGAACATTTGCAAAGTAGTTATTAAGTATTTGCGATGCAGTGAAGTAGAATCACATTTCAGAATTTAGTAAATTACTAAACCTTGGAAGGTTAGCAGCAAACAAGCCAGTAATAGCATATCATATTAGCATTAGATGTCAATATACGTATTCCTAAATTCTTTATCAACCACACTCACAGTACTTTTCATGTTAACGTACCTGGCATGTTACTTATTGAATGATGCTATTTTCTACCAATCAAGAACATACAGAATAATTGCTGAGATTAATCAAAAATAAAGATTCACTGATACATTTTAAATAAGAATGTGTTCCTTATCAGGATGGATACAGTCAAACGTTTGTTGTAAATTTCCTCACACAATGCATGCATATAGATCAGCTATTCATATTTTAAAGCCACTACAAAATCATGGATTATCTCTCACAATAAATATTTGAGAGTGAATCAAAGTGCTATTAAATATGCACCCCAAATATGGCAATAAAGTGACACAGACACTTTTCGCATTCTTGTGTAATGAATCCAAATGCAGAGAGAAATTATCAGCGAAGAGAATGCACACTGCTCGTCGAGTACACACAATTTCCTCCACAGACGAACATGTGTGCTACATTAATGAAATAAAGATATAATGGAAATATTTTCTCACCCACGCAACAGAGAGGTCTACCTGTTTTGCAAGCCATACTTTTCCTTTCTCAATCTGGTTATAGCAGACCTATCGTCTAAGTCATGGTATCCACGTGCTAGAAACTGCTTTCAAACAAGAAACCATTGAAGTATTCTGCTGTGCCTGACGTTGTTATAAAATCCAACAACAGCAACAACAAATATATAACAAAAAGAAATTTACTATAAAACGATTTAAGGTCTCTCCAGTTTTGATAACATCATTCAAATATTTTGACACACACACACACACACACACACACACACACACACACACACACACAAGTCGAGCTATGCGATATAGCTCCTGGCACACAGGCATTACATATCACTAGCTACACAAAACCCAAGTCACTCAAGTACTACTGCAAGCCGGCAAGAACCAGAAATGTGTTATGTCAAACCAGTTTCTTCTAACTTTGCAGAACTCAACATTCTGCCCCATTTGACTCTAATACATTAACGTGATTGCAAATGAAAACTCTTGCACTCAAACAAACAACGTGGTTCATTCATGAATCCACATGCTTTCCAATAAATTGATTTCCATGTAGCGTATTATTGCACTAGTGAAAGCAACACCTGCCATATTTCCAGGACAAAAAAGATACATTTCCAAGAAAGTATTGAATTAAAACAATCCTGATATCAATACACACTTTCTTTAGGACTGTAACCAGAAGGAATTTTTTTTCTCCACCGTACTGTACAGTTACTTACCATAGATAGATTTCCAAATTATAACTTATGAAAGTTAACACTTTTCCATATAAAAGATATTGATTTGTATTTATTGTCAATTTTATATGAATTATATCTATTAAACGTGATAATACAGTAATAATATCAAATGATTTTATGTTTCTATTTTTTCATGAGTAGAAATTTTGTACTTAGGGTCGACAGGTTACCCCATTGCCCTTAACTGTTTTGTAGATTGTGTGTCCTTTTCTGAAAGCGGCATGTATTGCTAAATTCAACTAATATAATTATTCATATTATCATTAAAGAGTAGAAAACATGACAACTTTAATATAGAGTGAGAAGCAATAATAGCAACTGAAAAATATTGTGTTTTGAATTTACTAATTAAATTGCAAGGGTGGAGGGTTATGTTAATTTCGCTGGACAAGATTGGGTTAGAAAAATAATCTATGTCGGTTTTTGTACCAAGAAAAGGAAATCCCAGTCGCGGGGGTGTATTATGTGTCTCCTCATTCGGCATAGCCTCGAGCGAGACAAGTAATATAACCCCTTGACTGGGATTTCCTTGTCTCGGACCAACCCAGACCACCCACCCCCTTCAGAAAAATTATACTTTTATTTCATGACATATTGCATATGGAATCAAAGTACCATCAAAACGATGACTTTCTAAAATCGATTAAGAGGAATATTGTCGTTAAGTCTACAGTTAATAGCAGTTTCATTTAAAAAACGAACCTGGAATATGCAAATAATATCTATTCAGATTTCCGAACCGGGAATTGACATTAAATAAAGAACAATCCGGTACAATCGATGTTCCTCTAGCACCATTTAATTCTGGAAATAATACTAGTTTGCGTAAAGTCTGAGAGCTGCAAACCCAAACTAAGGTGTACCTAGAACATTATCGATGACTTTTATCAAGCACATAGATATTATGTAGGTTTCGGTCATACCAAGTTCAGAACCTGACACTGTGCTATGTGTTTTAATTGTTTTGTACATATTCTTAGCTGTGAACAGATTTTGATATATTCCAATATTAACAAAACTGAACACCATCTTTAGCAGTTTAAACTTAGCATTCGTTCTGCTATACTTTAACACGTCATCTCCAAAATGTCTACATATAAGAAACTTAAGAACCTTTGTTTATACTTCATTTTGCAGTAAGATGAGCCTACGTTGAATATTATGATGTTTAATTTCTTAAATCACCACTTTATGGAGTTCTTGTTAGATTTAAGTAGTACTTTATTCATGACTGCCTTTCAAAGACATAAACAAAATCATATAATCTGTTGAAGTAAGAGGGGGACAAGGGTTATCAAAATACAAAAGCATGCTTAAAAATTGCAAAACATCAAGATTTACATTTAAAACCAAGGGAATAATATCCCGCCTTGTCTTGTTAAATTTTAAACAGGAACTCTTCGATATATTGTTTAGAAAGACTGTCACTTCTAAACATATTTCAGGATAAGCTAAAAATCACTTTCCAATTCTGGAATTGATACCAATATCATGTCTATTGTAAAGCCAGCCATCATGCTATGTGTTATCAAAGTGCTCTGTGTGGAGGAGAGCTGCGTACAACGTATTGTGATTCAATGTATTATAGCAAAATAGTTCTTAAATCGAAATGGAGGCCATGTTGCGTGACATACGCCCGTAGAGAATTAATTATAAAGTGCGAAAGCTTAAGGTCATTATATATCTCAGTTTTGAAACCTTTGAAGCCACATTGCGTATGACTGGTAGTGTTATTGCCTATATGTATTCAGATCACTTTTCATTTTATTCCTTCTTATAAAATCGTTACTATCAGCCCTTCGTTTGCTTGAAAAGGATAACGCACGTATTTTAACATGTAGCTGAAAAGTAACACAATGCTGACCTAAGTGCAATTCTATATTACAAAATGTTTTCATAACTTAGTTTGTCCTCTCCACCTACCTATCCATGTTTAACAACAGAAAGTTCTTCGTGTGTCCAGTAGAGAAATGTTCTTTTGCATGTTTAGACGATTTTACTAACTTTCTTGAAGAAATTCTTATCTCTACTATAAACATTTTGAGGCGTAAACAAAGGTTAAACGTATAATGTCCACTGAACTACAATTCTTAATGAATTTCATATAAAGTGGTATTTTGCTTTTCTGTTTTCGTAAATTAAAAGCTTTCCAAAATGAAGTTTAATCTGCGTGTGCAAAGTCTAAATAATTTGATACACAATTTGCCTGGAGGTTTTTTGGGGAATGCTTCAATATTTTGTAACGTGCGAAAACATATGTCATTTATATCATTAATCTATCCTTTCTGAGACCCATTCTAGTCGTGCTTTAATCATAGTTTTAAACAATGACTTTAAACCATTATTCCTTTGCGGCTTTAAGAAATGTTTCAATTTGAAGCTCTTTCGAGGCTGAGAGGATGCTTATTCTCGAAATTAATTTCCTTCTTGTTTATTGGGAACAATAGTCCTACGGTGCTCTAAGACTCTCTCTATTTGGTTTATGTTCTAAGAATTTATCGATTTTGGTTTATGTTCGCATCTTTCTGTGGGGCAACCTTTATTTTCCAAGTTAACCTTCAAAGGAATGACGTTCGAGTCACCACATTTGTAGGATATAAACTATAAATTATGCAAAGATAGGTCTTTAATAAGAAATATGTTAGGCAGCATCATCACCTATCATGAACTATTTGCTTATGTGTATCGTTGAAGTGTCCAAACTGATTTCTTCTGTTAGAGACTTACTTACACCAGAATAATAAATATATGAGTAGCAAAAGCTAACAGTTATGAATGGAAATTTTGCAACACAGATGAGGGTACAGCTATTTATTTATCTTAGCTTATATGTATCATATGGATTAGAATGAAAATGATACACACAGATAACAATATCATATTCTGAATGCAAGTAGCGTACGGTTTGTCTGTGCAATCAGAGAAGAACACAGGAGTAAACCCTTGACACGATAAACGATACGTAGACATCAAAATACAGACTCTGATCCAGTTATCGTCTGTCAAGAAAAGAGTAGTATCGGATACAATATAAGACATACTATTATGCAAAATCGAGAAACATATTATGCAAAGTCGAGAAACAATGTCCTTGTAAACAGTGGCTTCGACAGTGTCTAGGAACCTGTGCTGTTCCTGAAGTAACCAATGTTTATAAATGCAACATCTATCAATATATTCTTCAACCCGTTTCATCATGTTTACTCTGCATATATTGATGCGTTTCGACTTACTGACTGAGGACACTGGGATTGTCACAAGAATACTTGATCAAAACCGAATATCATTTTTGTACTTAAACTTTGGGTGACAACCTAGAGCACAGTTTTCAATGAACATTTGGAAACGTTGTTTCTTGCCATGCTTAAGGAGATACGATGAAATAATTTATTGTTTTCCATATCAGTGACTGTAAGTTTTTGAAGACCTGTTATTTCAATACTTCGTAATGTTCACATTTACACAATCCTTATATGTTGGCTGTTCTTTAATAGTAACATCTTTATTGAAGCAATTTGAGAAATCTGAGTTTTTGCTGAAACATTAAGCTATAAACGTCGTATTTGTATATGACCATTATTGACATTTGCAAAAACATTCTCAATATGTATTGATCGATTGATTCAATTGTTTGAATCTAGTCTTTATGAAAGATGATGTGTGGAATTCATTCTCTATAGGTACATGCGATTCGGCCTTCAAACATAAAATAATTACGATCTATCCCAATTCAGTGGCACACACGCACATTTTACTTCGAAGATTGATACTGTGAGAATGACGGTACTCATTCGTCTCCAAATAAAGCAGATTTGTCATCGACGTAGACTGTGTTGCTGCACGAGGAATACAAACATGTTTTGTATCCCACTAAATCGAATAGACAACACAACACAGCACAATTCAATGGCATAATCATTCCGCTTATAGCAGAGGAATTTTCTCACGTGCGTAGCACCGGTTTCTCTCGCATTATTTCAGAGTTGGACATCTTTCGTACATGTCATTGTTTCAACAAAGACCCATCAAGGATCGAGGGAAGCCACATGCATATCATCACAACACTATGCATACGGCACATGCATATGATCACAACACAAAGTATACGCCACATGCGTATTATCACAACATAATGCATACGCCCATGCATATGATCAGAACACAAAGCATACGCCACATGCATATGATAACAACACAAAGCATACGCCACATGTACATGATCACCACATAATATATAAATGTATGATAGCCGACAAATAAACACACAAAATCCCAAAGATTAATAAATCAACAAATACTATATTTCCTTAGAATCTATAGAGACAATAAAAATTACACATAGAGCATTGTAAATTATATTTAAAATAATAATCCCAAATGTCCTATCACAGGTCCAAAACTGCTTAATGTAAAGAGAGAATTATAATAGTCTTGAATGTTTTGGCATTCAGAATGATATAATCCAGAATGTCATCGAATGAGTCCTCAATATTCCCAGGGTAGTGTTTTAGTCCCCAGTTCCAATGGGCAATTTCTAATTCCAGGAGATGATTTTAATAAACAATTCCTGTCAAATTATATGTGAACACAAATAACTAACTCTGATAATAGATTCACAAAGACTGTTAAGAAACAGGGATAAATGAGTGTTTACATATCCTGTATATTATATATACAAACTGTCACATGATCTATGGTGCAACGGAATATTCTTCAACAATGTTTAGTTTTAATGGACAAACTTTACTGCTTCTTAAACAAGGTCTGACATTGAATATAAAAGTTAGTAATGCTCCTGTTTCCACTTACACAAATGGACAAACTTTAACTATGTAAATATGTTGTTTACAAATGATCATTATCTTAAGGTACAGTTTACTATCATGGACAAAAATTAAGCACACAGCATAGTTATATATAGCACATGATAGCGAGTTCGTTAACATTGACTGCATTGAAAACAAATGAGAGTAGTCTACATACATGACTACTACACAATACATACACCACATGTATAAGGCCTGCGTCACATCTATGCAAACTCTGCACTATCGCGCTCTAAAACAAGTATCTAACAAAATGAAGAGACTTTATTCAATATTTTACTGATTTTTCTACATACGTTCAATCATTCAATTTACACGATGTTACTGCCTTGTATAATACTTTAGCAATATTCCTATGCAGAAGGCAAAATGATGGCACGTCAACGTTGAAGTTAAATAACAACAGATGTGCAAATTCCCGAGTAATTTCCAGCTTATATTTAGATTGTATTGGTTTAAGTGAGTTTTGTTTTCTCATTTTAGATATTTTAGTGTCTTTTTACAATACAAGTCTAATTGAAAATGTTATACCGACTGTACGTTCACAAGAAATTTACCTTTGTTGAGATAATGCTTGTAGTGTCAGGAACATCATGACTGACCTTTCCGGACCATATCGCAGTCTCGTTAGCGACACAGTGCTGGCAAAGTTCTCTCTGGATTAAATTTAGATCAATAATTCTGCACGAATCTTCAAAGCTGATGGGAAAGGTGCAGATCAATAATGTAATATTGTTATCGCTCAACAATTAAGATCCTAATTCTTACGAATATATATATATATATATATGTATATATATATATATATATATATATATATATATATATATATATGTAACCAACCAACTCTTCTATATATATATATATATATATATATATCTGTGTAGAATGGAATATCATAAATTTGTATCCTACGTTTGTTGGACATTACTGGAATATATTTTACCAACAGAAACTCTATGAAATTCTAACATAAAAAATGGCATTTGCGAGAACGAAGTCACTTTTATTTCAGGAGATGACACTGCAAAAATATTAATAGACTAACTACGGCAATAGAACACAAAACACGTAAAAGTACATTAATATACCAAATAATAGCAAACCGATTTTATGGCCATTGCATAATTCTCTGTGTTAGGAAATGTACGCACAGAGGGTATGATTTCCAGCAATATCTGTGCCATTGTGCTCCCTGTAGAGGAGGCCTACACATAACAGGAAATCTACTCGGTTCTATGGGGCAATCTTAGACCTAACTTTGGTAAAAGCGATTTCTAGATGATGAAACCAAACTTACATGTGAAAGAACTTAGGCACCATTTATCAAATTTGTTATTTGAATGTGCGCAAGAACAATTATAACAAACGGAATAAACGCATCGCTTCCTTTGTAATGCCTTATATTAATCTGACTGATGATAAGTTACATATATACCGTTTTAGCTTATATCGCTCCACGAGGGTAAAATAATAACATGCTTCGGTTAGTTGAATTCAAAATATCAAGATTACGTTGTACATAAGAATCGTGTTTGGAGATGGCACGAGCAGTCCATGAACTGATGAAAGAAATGTCAATTGCCTACAATTATTCGCATTGTTTATGAAATCCAAATTTTCACTGGAATTCTTCTACATCTTTTTTTCTGTATCATGCTCACTCTTTATTAGGTAACTAATTGTATCCATCGGATTAATAGCATCGAGCTGTGTAACTTTATTTTTTAACATAGGTGCTTTTCGCACAGATTAGATGGTGACATGTTTTTCATTCAAGTATGATCATAATACAAATTGCTCAAGCAGGCTTCGGTGTTACTTGAGACATTATTTGTCATGAAAAAAATACTTCAGCGTTCTAGTTGAAATGTTCGTTGTTTTTTCTTTTTTCTATTTGGTTTTCATGACAATATTCCATTATGCAATACAAATTTTCAGTTATGGGGAATGGGTAATTTCATCTTTCAACTTAGAAGAAATATACATTAGTTCAAAGTGTCTGTCTGTATCTCTCAAATAGACTTTACATCAGAAAGGAAAGATATATCAAGATGCATCGTACCTTTTTATTTTTTCCTTCCAAATGAAGATCGTATGCTCCTTAACTTCACGCGCTTGATTATTCTTAGTGTCGCGTTCTAAGTTAACGTTGATTTATCCACGAACAGTTTGAATTTTTGTTGCTATGACATATCCTTTATTTCTCGTATTGTCTTTCGTCTCATTACATTACTGTGGTTTTATAAGAGCAACTGATACTACTGCTACTACCACTATTACTAATACTACTACTAAATATGTAAGAGTTGCGCAGAATTACCTGCTTAAAGGTTTACCGCTGTATTTGTTTCCATTGGTATGTCGCAAGGTACTTTTTCACTGAACCAGTACTTAGGTAGTTACGTCAATAAGAAACGTATGGCAGTTCTGAGTTGTTACAAATTCAGTGACATTACCAACATATTTGCATTATTCATGACCAAATCATTAAAAAACACTATTTTTTGTTTGTAATAAGACAGTTCCTTTTGTCGCAAATTAGTTCTGAATATTACAAATATAATCGACCGCTTCGGTGGTTAAGTGGCCGAGCGTCGGTCACGGATGAGGGATGTCGCGGGTTAGATCCCGGACGAGTCTTATAAAACGGCACTCGCTTGGCACTCGGCATTAAGAGGCTAGTGTTAGGACTGGTTGGCCTGGTGTTAGGATAAAGAGACTGGATGGGACATCATGCCACATTTATGACACGTGATGCCCCAGTGCTAGACATCACTATAAACTGCCACACTGCAGATATCTAAGCGATATCACTGAAAAAAAAACAAACTACTAAAGCTACATTAAAAATTCAAATCACACACACATACACAAAATATGATCATATTTATATTCATTTTATCATATGTTTGACACGTGTCAGGTAGACCACATTCGTGATCTAACGTGATGTCGGGCCACATCGAATATATGGACAACTTTCTAATTAAAATCGTTACATTTTAAGTTATTTCTCAGCTTATGTTAATGTGTTAGCTACTTATCGTCTCTTGTAAGGGTGCTTTTCATCCCAAGATTATCAGAAGAACATTGTTTTCTTTTTGATCTTTACGTATTTTCTCAAGTCCACTAAATATTTTCTCTTTTGTCTAGAAGTGTTTTATGATTACTGATCCTCAATGATAAACATATTGCGTTGGCATCCCACTCAAAGTTTCTCTGACTACTATATCAATAGTGTAGCTAATAAATAATTGGCATCTGATTCAGCATTTCCGTTTTTTATCGGATTGCTC